>CAKAOI010026135.1:0-22309 GCA_916701655.1 Sebastiscus albofasciatus | reverse complement strand
AAAAGAGGAGTCAAGTTCAAATGTATAGCCTACTATAAAAAAAACAAAAAAAAAAACAGAACAACTCGAATATATGAGATGAGATTAAAGTTGTTAAAAATAATAATGTCAATATTATATAAGATATAATTATTTTTATTCTATTCAAATTATGCTAACCTTATGCAATTATGAATCTACTGGAAGGATCTGGAACTTATCTGCTGGACCTCATTTGCCTTTTTCAAACCAAATTAGTCAACCTGATAAAATGGCCTTGAGCAAGACACTTAACCCCAAATTACTCCCGAAGGCATAGCCATCGGTGTGTGAATGAGCATTTAGATTAGATCCTGATGGGCAAAGTTGGCACCTTAGTAGCCTCTGCCATCAATGTGTGTGAATGGGTGAATGCTGACATGTAGCGTAAAGCGCTTTGAGTGGTCGGAAGACTAGAAAAGCGCTATATAAGTCCAAGTCCATTTACCATTTACCATCTTTGAAACATTTGTCTCCCTCTGGTGGACGTTTTACACAAATAAATAAATCTCTCGCAACTCACTCACCAGTGCACTTGTTTTTATGAAAAAGGGAATCATATCACATATTACTTACTAGCTAATTGGCTACAAAATAATATCTAGAAGAGCATGTCTTTGGTGTTACCACAGGTCAAGCTGGTGTTATTTACATACACTGCAACAGGAAATAAAGTGGGACACATTTAGAATGTCTACGTTTAAAACCGTGTAATGGTATAAATATTCTAAATTTGTGACATCACAAATGGACAGAAGTGCAATTTCTGAATACAGGCTGTGTGTATTCCTCTGTATATTGAGCGTTTTGATAGTATCACAGTATTTATACAGCACTTAAACCTGCTTATAAAAGACATGAAAACCTCACTTTTTACAATATGGGACCTTTAAAAGCTGGAATATGGCCCTGGAGAATGTTACAGTATCATTCAATATATTTTGGATTGTTTATACTTATGTATACATACACATGTAAGCAGCATTTTAATATTGTAGCAGATCCAGGTGGCGCTAAATTTAAATACTTTTTGTACTGTTGTGTAGTTTAAAAAATTGTATTATATTTTATGGTGTATTTTATAGACTCATATGTTTTAGGGAAAGTCAAAGTAACTAAAGCATTCACAAAAATGTAGTGGAGCAAAAAACTACAATATTCCCTTCTTCTTATTCTGGAGTAAAAGTATAAAGTGAAATTAAATAAAAGTACTCAAGTAAAGTGCAAGTACCTCAAAACTCTACTCACATTAGTAAATTTACACTAATGCTATTAACATTTTAGTGGACAGCCACCACACAAAGGGCTTTAATGGTTATTTGATGATGGTATTTGATGAATAAATCAGTAAAAATAAATCTATCAGAACACAGATTTGTGGTTAAACAGTATATTACAGAACATAACATTTTAACTACAATACATTATTGCTTTTGATCAATACACTTCCAAAGTATGTTAGGCCCTAGGTGTAGATAAGTGGTGACAGGTGGTGTTTACCTAACCTTTTCCAAGTGTTTCTCTATGTTGCACTATAATCTGAAATCAAAGATCATGGGTCAGGCGTAACTCTTTTCTTTTATTGTTTTTTGCAGGTGACAGACGTATTGGAAACTTCAGACTGCGTTAACACTGAAAAACAATGATTGCCCTCTTTCAATAACAGCCTTTTACGCAGTCATCTGCGTAACAACCCATGTCTCAAGCATGATTAACATCTTTCAGTTGTAAGAGCAGGTGACTGTTGAAATGCAGTGTGTCCTGTATTGCTGGTTCTTCATGGGTTTTTCCCTGGTGATATACGCACTGTAGTCTGATGTCTCAGAGCAGCAGGACCTAATTTTACTCACGAGTTACAAATCAGAGCACAAGCAGGATTAAACCAAGAGAAATACACATGTTGTACTTGCTGGGTGTAAGTAAAAACTTCTTTATACTTCTATCTATCATCTATCCTCTATCTTAATTTCTTCCTGCCAGCTAATCAAAGTTTTTTTTTCCTTTGAGGACTGTGACCTACATAATATTGACTGGTGTTTTCTTTTAACATGCTCAGATCGTTGTTGGCCTCCTCTTCATCATAATGTTCTTTTCAAAAGGACTCAAAGAGGTGAGTTTCTCTTTTGCATGATTTTGTGTTTTAAAATGTAATTTGGATAAAGAATAAGACATAAATCAATCTTTAAAAGAGAGAAACAAACGGAAGAGGAAGTGAGCAGGAAATAAAGTGTGTATCTCGGAAATGATTGTCTTTTTTCTTTAACAGGGAATTAAACCTCAAAAACTACAACTTCCTGAATCAAATGCCAGCGTCAAGAAAGTGAGTAACTATCCAAAGTTTAATGCTGTAAATTATTTATGATATTGAGATGACATATTTTACGCTCATCTCTTCTACAGAAGGATCTGACTGAAGAAGATGTGCACTTATTGGCCAAGATCCTTTCAGTTGGATTGGTGGATGCAGATCCAAACTATCTCCACCATCTCAAAGGCTACAGAGACTTGCGTGGTGCATGATTTCCTTTAAAATAAAACATAAGGTAACGTACAGAAATGAATGAACAGCACACAGCTGTTGGATGGATTTGTGATGACATCAAATCAAGGCTCTTCAGCATCGTGTTTTTGGATTACAAGTCAAGTTATTCCTGCAGCCCCTCCAGATGTTTCCATGATAAATGGAAAATATGCACTTTATAGGAGGATGGATTGGTGGATCATGCTTCCTTTATTGCCTGACTGTATAATTTGTGGTTCTGATATATTACATTCAATCCAAGCTTCTTTGTTAAATCAGGAAATGCATAAAATGAAAATATAGAAACATGAGGATTACTTGTGCTGTTGCTTTCAGTGGTACTAGCTTCATTGGGCTTGTTTTGATGTTTAAATCACATTATTCAAGTCTTTGTGCATTGTTAAATGCCCCTTTGTTAAGCTGTAAAACTAAACTCTAGCATTTACATCAGAGGTAGGCTATAGTGTTACACAATTTAGCTGTTATATAAGTTTCCGCACAGATTAACCCCTTTAAAGTGAGACTATGTGACATTTGCATAACAGCAACTAATGTGGCTACAATTGACAGTGATGCAATAAGGCTGGCTAGATTTTAGCTAAATGCTAAACAGTAGTTTAACTTAATCTAACATTAACCACTATAAACAACTGGTTTATAGTGGCAGACCAACGAAGACTGTAGCAGCAAAACCCCTGAGTGTATTTATGTATTTGAGCAATGGGGCCTTTTATTAGCCTGTAAAGTCAACCTTTCATTTGAAAGTGGAAGAAGGAAGTTACTTCTTTCAAAAGTTACATAGTCTCGCTTTAAGGGATTACTGTTTGACCATTTCTATGTGGCATTGAGGCTGAATTACTTTGCTTTTGCTGTCATTTTGTTCATGTCCTTACCTATAGAGTAAAGGAGACAAAAGAGAGATTAGACACAAATTAACATGTGATCCTATATGGTTGTCTCCAAGGGTAAAAATCTTAATGTCTCTTACTCCAAACACGGCTGTTGAGCTTGTCTCCTAGCACGTAGAGCAACGTCACCACAGACATGTTGAAAAAGAAGAAGCACGCCAGACCAGCAGTGCTGAAGTGCTGAAGAAGGGGATACACCCAAATCCCAACTGACAAGTACACCCATATAATCCTGCAGAAGAGAGAAAAAAAAATCCCATTATCTGTCTGAACATCTTGTACTGTCTTGTTTCAAGGAACTAGTATGCCTTAAAATATTCACTGGCACATAGCTTCTTCTATCTACTGACACCGAGGACACTGATCCTAATCGATTGTAACAGCAAAACATTTAGCACAATAATGAATCTCATCCACAACATACGATACATTTATGGTTTGTACCATCAGACACAAGAGGATCTGTAGGCAGCTTTACGGTATGTGAGCCAGCTATTGAAGCTTTTACCCCTCAAGCTATTTGCCTTGCATTGCACCGGACTAGTCTGGACTGGTTATTGTGAGAGCATAGACACATTTAGACACTGTGCTTTTAGCCACATTAACAAAATTGATTTTATCCATCTATCTATTTATTTATTTCTCAAATGTAACTGTATTTTGATTTTATTCATGAATACCCTTTGGTCCTGTTTCTGCGAGTTTTTCTTAATGCTTTGTTCCTTGTTTGGGCTTTATAATATAAACATAATAAATATAAAGGTTGAAACAATGCTATTTATATCAGTACCATTACATTATTGGTTACCATTTTATGTTCTTTACTGCAGATATGTAGCCTATGTACAGTATGTATGTGCAATTTAGTATGTATGAGTATATGTTAACTTTTTGTTTAGAGTAGTTGTGGTTGAGCTGTGTGTATGTAATGTCATATGTATGTCTAGATGCATGTCTATTCATCTGCATCCATTATAGTGACTTAGAGTGGCTTTATATGTGTGCTTTTTGTGGGTCTATCTAGGGCTGGGCAATATGACGAATCAATCAAAATGATATAAAAATGTCTATCGTATATATTTTTCTATATTGTTTTTATCATAATTTAGGCTAGACCTATAGTTATTTCTTTTTCTCTATATAATTTCACTTAAAGCTGTTATGTTCATTTTGCACTCAAGTTCTAAAAAATAGAAAATACTCAGTACCTTTCATTTGTCAAGTATTTAATTCACACTGGAGAATACAAAAATAGGCTTTACCATGTGGTTATTTCATAAAGACTATTTCTTTGTTAAATTACCAGAAAACATGCTATATCGTGATATATATTGTTATCGAGATAAAGAATGACCTATATGGAGATAGAAGATTTTGGCCATATCACCCAGCCCTAGGTCTGTCATATTATTGTTACACCTTACTGACCAGTTCTTATACATAATGTTTTGTTTTATTACTTTTCTTCACTGCTGTATTGCTGATTGTATGTCTACATCTCTTCAGTTCAAATAATAATACAAATTTGATCACAAAAAAAGATCCATTCAGCTTCAAATGAAAGATATTAAATCAAGGATTTCATTGTTTTAAAATGCTGTGATATTTATGTGTTAACTGTATATATGATAAATAAATTGTCATGATTCTGCTGCATATGCTGACTCAATACTTACCAAGATAAGTAAGCTATGCCCACACCTCCTAATGCCGCCATCGCGTGTTTAGTCTGTGGGTAGATGTGAGGCTGCACCAGCACTTCTCCAAGTAAAACAGGAAGGACAAATGTGTGCTGAGAAAACAGAGTGGGAATAACTACTTATGAGTGATGGTTTATAACAGGAGAATCAAGATTATTTACATTTTGGCATACGGTTGTTGAAAATGCAGATTTACAGACCATAGCATGGTTTATCCAGGGGGGGAAGAAGGTGTCAATAGTAGCCGGGTAGACTAATTCTCTGTCATATGCAAAGATCGTCCAGAAAAGTAGAACAACAAACTAAAAGAAATGCATAGAACATGGTGTTAATGTGTAGCACACTTCTTATTTTGATGTAAAAAAAGTAGGATTGTCAAACATTTGTTTCTCACCATGCCCACAGGAAAGGCAAAGACAGAGAAGAGAAGGTCTTTACATCTGCTCAGAGTACTCTCTGACTTCTTCCCAGCTTGTAGATCATTCAGTGTCGCCAGTCCAAAGAATAACATTTGTAATAACTGAAATATTACAAGCAACATTATTGTTTTCCGTTATACTTTTTCAAATCTGCAATAGACTATTACTACTATTATGGGTACTCACCAAATTCAAAAAAGTGAGGTACTTCCAAGGTCCTCCATATACAAAGATTCCTGGTGGTAACTCCTCTCCATCCTTTGCAGCGAGACTCTTCACAACAAAAGCATACCAGCTGAATGCTGCGAAGTGGTACACTCTCCTCAGGGTTGAAGTCATTCTAATTTAAGCTTATACGGACCTGACAAACAACAACAACAAAAAAATTAAACAGGCAAAAACTACTCTTCTTGAGTTTTCCCTCCAAACTTGAGGTACTTTGGGCAGCGAAGGTTCTTTAAAGATTAGTGTTATTCAGCACAGGCTTATCAAGACGTTTGCAAGCAGCGGAGACAAGAGGCCCACTGTTTCATATGAAGCATAGGAGTCCCTCTTTCATAACCAACACCATGGAGCATGTGACTGAGTGACAATTTAATTCACGGTGGGAGCTTTAACGGTTACATATAGTGTTTTGCAAGAGAAGACCCGGGAAGTTAAGTAAGCAAATCAGTTCAAGTTAAGTAAGTAAATAAAATCAAGTTAAGTAATAAGTCAGTTAAAGGTATGTAATAAATCAGAATCATTTACACAAATAGACTTGAACTATTAGACTCGACTAGAAGGTGGGAAGGAAGGTAAAAGTTTGGGAAGCTCTTCATCTACTGGAGTTGATTCTGTGTTGTCATAACATGTCCTGAAATCCTGAAATGCCCTTGAGCAACACACTAAATCTCTTCCAGCGTCAGCAGTGTGTGTTTAGTACTTGACCTTGACCTCTCTGACACCTCTGTGGAGGGGCACACATTTTTGTTGTCAAATTGTGGAAATGAAAAATGAAAATTTTGTTCCTTGTAATATAAATTAGATCATTAGGTACAGATACTTTATATGTTCTTTGACAGATAAAAAATAGACACAATTCTGCCTTTCTTAGGTCCAAGAAAGGCATAATTGTTAAGTTTGTTTTTTTGATTTTGCAAGTATGAACATGTTCAGTGGATTTGCACGGTGGTGGTAACCGATAATCTTGGCCTGAGGGTGGTGCTAGAGGAAAGGTCATGTGGTGAGACACTCCTGACATCATGTCTCGTGTAGGCTAATAAGTAAGACCCTAAGATGTTATGATACAGATGATTCTACAATATCAAGTATACTGCAATCAACTATAATACATCATCTGTGTGTAATGTGTGAAGTGGCTAAATAAGATAATATAAAGTAGTAATTACATTTGCTGTGCCATAGATGATTTCATTTAGCGGAAGAGAAAGACATGTTCATTAATCCACATTGGACAACTGACGTTCAGTCATGTCATTCATGTCTTATTTCTGCAGATGTTTCAGACCTGATTACTCATGAATGTTTCCAGGAAGTACTGTCTTTTGCAAAACACAAGTTATACAGTTTTAGGGACGGATTAAAAAGACATTTTACAGAAGACATTTTGACATGTCACAGTAAGAAAAGCATTTTAAAAATTTGTCAACAAAAATGTGTGCCCCTCTACAAGCAGGTTAGAGGTCAGAGGTCAACTACTAAACACACACCTGATGCTAATGGAGATTTAGTATGTTGCTCAAGGGCACTTCAGGATTTCAGGACATGTTATGACAACACAGAATCAACTCCAGTAGATGAAGAATTTCCCAAACTTTTACCAGTTTCCCGCCTTCCCATTTAACTGCTTTGGTTTCAGGGTCCTGGTTTTGTTCATGCTGGCTCACTGTCACACTGTCATGGCTTACTGGGACACTTGAATACAACATAACCATCATTAAAGGTGCTAAATTTGATATTCAGAGCATTAATATAACATCAAACAACTATCAATAATGTAAAGATTTAGAGGAGTAAAGTCTACCTGAGCAGAGAATGTAGTCTCTCTCCCTCTATGTGTGTTGTAATCCAAGTTTCTCCATGCTTTATGACATCTTGAGGCCAGCAGTGCATGCTTTTAGTGCATGTGAGTGTGCCCCACTGACTAGCTCATGGCCGCTGATCTGCACTGCTCTCATACAGCGGTTACAGCTGATAACGCCGTCTCGGCCGATGGCATGGCGTCGTTGTGGGAACATAGCGCCCACCCTCCGGTTCCACCTCAGGTAAACACAGTTATCTCTGTCAGCACTTTCACCGTTGTTTGCACTGTTAGCGCTGTTAGCTGCCATGTTTACAGACGTTGAGAGGCAATAGAAATGCTCCCAATCCCGTATTTAGCAACTTTAATGCTATTAGTAACACCTGTGCTTTTCCTATTATGACAAGTCAAAATGTCTGCTTTGAAAAAGTCTATACGTCTCAGTAACTTCCTTTTTCAACAAACACATTTTAAAGACATTTTATTTACAAATGGCTAGTGTTGTAGTGCCGAAGACAGCGTTCATGAATCCATTTTAAAAAGTGTAACTTTCAGAGCAAAATTCTACATACTGTTGTGTAAAGTCTTTGCAGTTTCAGAATTTCTTGTTGCGGTGTACAGGTATGACTAGTTTTCATTGAAAAAAAACACATTTTCACAGACAATTAAAGGGTCGGTTCCAGCAAATTACAAAAATGTAACAAAGGTAGCTTTGGCTTTACATGGCCAAAAATTTAATTTAAACACTTAAAAAGCAAGATATCTTTCCTTATGTTTGGTTGTTTCACAAATCATCAAAATAGAAACAATTTGGACGATTCAGGTAATTTGGGTGAACTGACCCTTTAAGGAAACCAGGTGCCGCTTGGAAAATTGACATTTAACCTCAATGACTACTGGATAGATAGAAAAAAAGAAACAAAAAATGATCTACTGTGTGGTGTGCAATGATCTACACATTCATATTGTAGGTACATCATGTTTAAACTTAGGTTTGTTCATAATGTTTCAATTCAATGTTTGATTCAGATTACAAAGAATTAAAGCTACTATTATTTACACCAGAACAACAACAGTTCTGCATGCACATGAATTTATATATTCACTTGCTTCACAAACACGATTATCAAAATCTTTGTTTAACATGGTTGTGAAATACTAAAATATAGACGGCAGTATATTACAGTTTGACAAACTCTGACTACTTTAGATTCTCTATTATACTTTTACATCACATTTTGTCTTAAAACCAGCTAACATTAATGTAATGGCTGTCAGTGCTGTAAAAAAAGGCAAGGACAGAACTCATCACAGAAAACAACCTGTTGCAAGCATTGCACTTTACCCATGCAGTCAGTAAAAACATATTTGATCACACATATGTAGTCTCAGTCCATGTACTTTTCACAATAGTAGCAACTTGGTGATTCGCCCACTGGAAGAAGCCCTTTGTTGGTCATTGCACATGTAATTGGGACATCAGATTTGTATTAATTTGTATTACTGCTAGCTACTCTTGTGCCTTGTTTGCAGAGGACGAACAGAGAAATCCCATTTCTATTAAATGTCTTTGGTGAGAAAATGTCTTGGTCATCATTTCAGCTTTTAATTGACTTTGCTTCTTTCTACACACACGGTGTGCGCTGTTTATTCTCTCAACTTTCTTTGGATCCCATTTAAGGTGCCATCTGTGAAAGTAATGGAGACACAAAATGAGTCACAACAGGGGCAACACAACGTGCATTTAAATAGTTAATAGTAACAATGATGTTAATGTATTCATACCTCAAATCGGCTGTAAACTTTCCTCTCCTTCCTCATGTTCTGAATCTTCTCCAGCAGCTTCTCGCGGTCCTGACTTGTCTGGTCTCTGGTAAATGACCTGATCCCTCGTTCTTTCTCCCTTTTGGCGTTTTTGTCAGCTTCGTCTTCTTTCTCGTCATCTGTGACAGGAGCCTCTTTGGCAGCTTCGTTCCTGCTTTGGCTGTTGGCAGAAATTTGCTCCAAAAGCAGCTTTGTATCATCTCTGAGGTTGCTGCTTGAGAGCACGTTGGCTGTTGATGATGAGTAGCGAGACTGGTTTGATTTTGGCTGCTTGGACTGTGTTGACGGAGGAACGACTTCATCTGATGTGATCTCTGGCGTTTCCGTTTCGGAGCAGTTATTTTTCCCTACTTGTTCATTTGTTTTCTCATCGCAGACCGACTCCTGTGTAGTAGTTTCATTCTCCTTATTTGTGGCCTCTGTATCATCAGTTTTTTCGTCACCAGGGACAGACATTTCAGGCTCTTTGCTTAAGTCATTCTGAATGTCCGTATTACTAATTTCAGCAGGTACAGGTGGCTCTGCAGGTTGGGGTTCACAAGTCACAGATTCAGGTGTTTTGCATGGTAGGTCAGTTTCTATTGGGACTTTTGAGGTAGGCTCAGATGGGCTTGACGTTTCTGCTGATGGGAGCAATGGAGTTTCGGTGGCATCTGTTGCAATCTCCTTGGGAAGACAGTTAGTATCTGAGGTGCTGTGCAATGTAGCCAATGTCTTTTCAGCCTCAGGGGACAAAACTGATCCAACCGACTCCGTTAGTTCAGAACTTGATACTGTTTCAGCAGCAGAGGGAGCTACAATTTCTGTCAGGTTAAGTTCGGAGAGAGGGGTCGCTTGTCTTTCTGGCTGGGAAGCATTAGGAGTCAAGTCTGGGTGGACAGGAGAGCTTGTTTCTGCTGGTGAATGCTTGGGTAGAGTGTCTGCTGGGGAGGGGGTAGGAGTCTCATTTTCAGCAGGGCTGGATTTACCTTCCGGATCAGATACATTTGGTAAACATGACTCAGGCAATGAAGGGGTAAGGCTAGGAGGTGTGCTATCAGCTGTGACATCCTTTGATGATCCAAGAACCTCCGATTCCTCTCCAACACTCTTTGGAGCAGCGTTGTTTTCTGATTCAGGGACATCTTTTTCTGAAGGTGTAGGATCACAAGATTCTTCAGTCTTTGTACTGGGCTGTGATAAGGATGAAGATGTGTTTGGCTCTGAACCAGCAGCACATGTGTCAGGAGAAATATCAGATTCAACAGCCACAGAGTCAGCTGCTGAAAGGGTCTCGGATGGTGTCGATTGGGAGGGTTCTGGCGGTGAGGGGCTGACAGATTCCTGTGCATTTGGGGACAATGTGCTTGAATCTTCTGGGGTAACATTAGAGGATATGGTCTCTGCTGGAGTGGAAAGAGGAGCAGAGCTTGAGGGTGAAGGACTTGGATTGATCTGTGAACCAGAATCTGGTAGAATGTGATCAGAGGAAGAGTTTTGGCCCGGTGGGTTAGAAGAGCTTAATTCTGATCCAGTGTGTTGTTCAGGTAGCAGTGGAGGAGAGGAGATGCTGGTTTCTAACTGAACTGATTCAGGACTTTGGGTGTTAGAATCCAATGCAGCAACTGCAGAAGATGGTGGTACCTCCACTGAACTGGGAGTGAGTGAACTAGACTCCTTTGAGGTAGAATCAAGGCATGGGCTTTCTTTTTCATCAGTACCTTGTGCAAGAGAAGAAACACTAGCAGGAGTAGCTGTTGTTGGCGTAGGTGGATGACTGGGGCTACTCGTTTTTACAGCAGGATTTGAGAGCTTTGGCTCTTCTGTTGGTTCGCTCTGAGGTGCTTCTGTTTCTACAGAAACAGGCGGAGTTGCTGCTGATTGGCAGTTCTTCAGCTCTATCTTCTCTGAATCAGTTGAAACTCTTGTTTGTTCTTGTTTACAGCTTTGGGAGATATTGGAATCAGTCTTGATCTGACTGTCCTGCTTGCTGGTCTTATCACTGGCATCTAAAGACAGACTGACTGACTTGCATGCTTCTGTGGATACTGTTTTCCCTGCATCCTCTGCAGTAGCATTATTTTCTAATACACCCTCAGATGTTGAAGCATCAGCCACCTTTTTGGAGGTTTCTTTTGGTACAGATTCCTCCTTTTTAACAGTATTGTTGTTTTTTAGTTCAGTTGGTGATTCCATCGAAGCCTTCTCTTTGTTCTTTTCAGCTTCTGCAGCTTCTGCAGCCTTAGCGGCTTTGCGTTTTGCTGCCATCTCTTTGAAAAACATGAGCCTGTTATCAGGATCACTCATATCTACAAACAATGGAGTGGTGAGCATGGGTGGCTGTTCTGGTTGATTGGTTTGAGGCAAGTCAGCTTTAGAAGCCTTGGATCGGGGCATTGATGGTGAAGCTTTTGCTTGCTCTTCATCTGGTGGTTTTAATGATTCTTGTATCTCTGAAAGATCCTTTGAATTGGTGTCCTTTGGTGAATCTTTATCATCTGGTTTGGATGGGTCTGTGGCAGACTTCATGTAACGACTCCATTCAAAAGGTTCTCTTGAAGTAATCCTCCTTTGTCCCAAAACCTGAGAAACAAAAGGGGGTTTTGTCTGTTCTGCCTCATTTTTGTCACTTTCCTCATCCTGTTGGCCTAGAGCAGCTTTGGTATCTTGAGAAGTATGCTGCTGTTCCAGAGAGCTGAATATCAGAGAGGATCTTAACCTAGAGCTCCTCGGTACCGCTGCATTGTATTTCCTACGGAACGACTCCTCCCTTCGAAGACCAGTAGTTTTTGGTTCCTTTTGCTCAGCCTCCTCCACTTCAGTTGTGGACGATGATTCTGAAGGTGTCGGTGTTGTTTTGGTTTCTGCTGCTACTACAGTAGGCTCATCAGGCAATTTCTTTGGCTGTTCTCTTGCAGTGGTTTTGGCATAACTTGGCATCTGACTTGCCCTGGGAACTGCAGGCATCTTAAACTCTCTGACATTAGGGACTTTAGGGAGTGATAAATCTATGCCTGGTGTTTGCTGCATGGGGTAAGAGGGCTCCTCAAAAGGATCTGCATTTGGTGGTGTCGATGGCAGGCCTTCATCTCCTGGATTATCATATGCACTGAGATATGAGCTAATCCTCCAGTTTCTCAGCCCCCGTTTCACCATAGGATCCTTGCGCTCAGCATTAGGCTCCTGGAAATACTGCTTCTGTTCAGAGGGATTTGAGGGGGTGGGAGATGTTTGACAGGCATGTGGCTGGCCCAAATTCGATCTTCTAGGGTGAGATGAACCAAATGGTAAATCTGATGCAGGTTGTAATTTCTCTGAGCCCTGATCAACATCTGCATTTCTGGTAGATGATAAATAGTTAAGCACAGGGTCAAAGTTATCAATTGGCTCCGTTTCCTGTGCAAAACCAGGATCAGAGTACTGATCTCCTAAATAAAAGTCTTGGTTCCAGAACTTGTCATTGCCACTGTAATCTGCTTCTTTTCCTGGTCCTGGTCCTGGTCCTGGTCCTGCTCCTGGTCCTGGTCCAGGCTGCTGCCCCCTGTGGAGATGCCTTCCCTGGTTCTCAGGCTCTGGCGTTCCCTGTTGCTGCAGGAATGGGTGAGAGTATCTACCGTGAACGCCTTCAGCATAACTGTGACGTTTGAAGGCGAGATTTTCCATCATGGGCATCCTGGAGGGGCCTTGATCAAAAGACGGATCCATGCGAGATTGCTGGGATTTAAATCTGCCGTACGTATCTGCAGGGCCGTGCATGTATTCCTGCTTTTTAAGGGGCATCATTCTCCAATCCAGATCATCATGGGACTGTCTCGGCTCTTGATGAGCGGCGTTCTTTGGCTCTCTATACAGTGTTCTTTCACTTAGATATTGCCTTTTATGGCTAAACTCTTCCATTGGAGTGAAATTTTCAATCACCAGCGGATCAGACTGAGCGAACAGAATCCGAAACTCTTCATCAAAGGTCGACACAAGCTGTCCAAGGAAAAGGTGTGCCATACAGCGGTGGAGCTTCTCAAAAGACCACATGAAGCTGGACAAAGACATGACAATAAGTAGAAATTAATAGAAGCACTTAATTCATGGTGTACACATGTAGGTTTTTTATGCAAACCTGAATATATTCATGAAAACATAAATCAATCAAATCCTTGCGTGGTATGTACGTGTAGATGTATGGCTTTCTGTGGCAGTTTTAAATGTGTTCACCTGTAGTTTCCACTCAGCACAGCCCTGCAGTCTGTCAACAAGAAGCGGTCCATCATCTGACCTTTGAAGGATTTCCCTGAGCGGCAGTGGTACGTCATGCCAGACACTGTTCTCACGCGTAAAAGCTGCAAGACACAAATCAAATCAGGCGTGAGGTGGGCATGGCGTGGCGTGAGGTGGGCGTGGCATGGCGTGAGGTGCTACAGGCCGCAGCCAAACCCTGGTGGTGTTAATGTTATAATTGCAATTCAAGTTAGGTGGCAACATTGCTTGAGCAAAACCACTACCAAATCAGAGATAGAAAATGGCTGCATATCAAGAACCTTTTTATAGTAGTATGGAGTTATAGTGATTCCTATCAATGGGAAACTGTCTATATTCATTGTATATATATCTATGACAATACATATTATATTATAAAATGTGCCAGATGTGTTCGAATGGCTTAGTTTGAGGACAACATAGCACAATGTTACAGGAATACACAAGAACACACATACAGTAAAAGCAAATATGTCACAAAGTCAATGACAAACAAGGTTTACGTGACACACAGGAACAAAACATCATAAATGGCCTAGAGACTTGATATATAGCAAGTAAGCTTCACATTGCTGGACAAAGCAAGATTAAGATGTTATTTTTAATATCTTGTTGACTGTTGTTTGCTCAATAACTTACGAATAATAGTATATACATATAATAATACACTCAAGTCAGTCAGGAGTGCAAGCCAGCCACGCAACGTTGGGAAAAAAAGGGCTGATAAGTTATCTTTGTTTATATGTTGGAGTCACCAATAGCAACAGCTGTAGTGTACCTAACTGTACTTGCTTCTGCTTTTATTCACAAGTTTGGTTAACATGGACGGAGCGAAACCGTTACAGGATAAATCTGGCGATATTCTCTCTGCCAACTAATCCCATGACTCAATACAATGTGACTTCCCTACTTTGTCTGTAGCTCTCAGCCCAAAGCCCATTCGTTCCTACTGAACATGTAAATCTTTAAAAATGGGTCCCAAATATAAGCACAGATATAGCTGGGCACTGTAGTTTTTAGCAAATGTTACTCAGTCAGGAGTAAATAGTGCATATGTTGTGGACTGTTTTCAGCTGTGGACTTATACACATTTGGTGCTCCAGTGAGTATTTACGGCAGCAGGACAGTGAATCAGAAAAACTACAGTGGCCATGTTCATTGGATAAAGGAGAACATGACACCCAGTGCAACATTGTGAGTCATTAATATATTTTCAATTGCTATATCAAACTTTAGATAAAAGCTATATCAAACTTTAGATACGCAGACTGTACTTGTTTGTAGAATCAATTAATTGTAGTTTTTGATCTTTTCACTACTTTGTTGATAATTAAGAAAATGCAGAATATCTCCAGACTTATCCTTTAAGTATTATTATATGAATCCTCTTTGATACTAGATCAATCCTCGTTGTTTGACACCCAGAAATATTAGTAAACTGAGATTTGTAGTTTCAATGGCTGAACTGGACATGTTTATGCACGCCTTTATTTAATCTCATATTGAGTACTGTAACACACTTTTCTCCTCACTCAGTATGTCTGCTCTTGATTGTCTGCAGGCTACTGGACTACTCACAAGGTCAAATAAACGGTCTCACATCACCCCCATACTCAGATCTCTCCACTGGTTCCCGGTAGGGTATAAGATCCACGTTTCATCAATTCATAATCTCGCTCTCTTAGGTCTAACATGCTAAATCTGTTGTTTTTCCCACTCACCCGAATTAAGAGCTGTGGTGATCGAGCTTTCGAGGCCGTAGCACCTAAACTCTGGAATGCTCTGCCCGTACGCTTACGGTCCGCTGACTCTGTGGATTTTTTTACCTAATGACATACCTGTTTAGACAGGCGATGGGGTACCCTGTATGCACCAGGCCTGCACGTTATGTATTTATTGTGCACTGTGGGTTTTTTTTCACATATTGTGTTTTTCCACTTCTTAAAACATGTGTGGTCACATCATTTTATATGATTTCTTTCTTGTATGTTTGCATAATACCCTTGTTAAGCACTTTGTGACTATGTCTGTGACCTACTTACTTCATTTAAAAACCTACTATAACAATGGATTAGCATGTTTCATGTTTTTCAGCTTATGTATTCAAAGCGAGGTGAATATTTGTAGTAAATTAGTTGGTTAAATGTTACTGCATTCATAACTTTCTTTACCTGTGTTTTAAAGAAAGAGATCACTAAAAATTCTAAATATTTAAACTTATTTACTAACTCATTTATTACTACTATTTCAGGTTCAAACCTTTTTAAAATCAAATCGTTAAAAAAGAAAACCCCTGAAGGCTTTGGTGGGTGGGCTGAGCTGATTGGGAGTACTTGAAGGATTGCTCTGTCACTCAGATGGGTTTTATCAGACACTCTACAGACTGTCTCTTGCTTGATTTTCGACGAGCTAGGGCTGAACTTGGAAAAAATGCTTTCAATTTTAGTGCACTTGACTCCTGGAACAAAATATAGCAACTCATTAAAATCAATTCTCTTATACCCTTTGGATATAATAGATATTTGATCCTAAATCTCCCAAGTTGTACTTGTAATTGTTTTACATAACTGTGTTGTGTTATTTTACATTTTAAAGCTAGAGTAGGCAGGTTAGAGCAAATATGCAAATATGATAGTAAATTGTTTAGCTGTAAAATGAGAAAGTTTGTGATCTGGCAGTCATGTTGAAATCAGTTGAGGAAATACCAAGCAACGCCCACCAGCCGGAGCAAACTTTCTCATTTTACAGCTAAACAGTACACTACAAGATGTTTCTGAAAACATTTGAGACGAGAAATAGGCATTACAGTAACATTCATATTAATCAACTCTGCCTAGTTTGACCGTTTGATCGGGGTTCGGTGTGATTGAGAACTGCCTCCGCTGAATGAACAGCTAATAGAAACACTCTCTCTCAAATGACCTGTGATTGGCCAAAGTCTTCCTTCACAGGCTAGATTTTTTAAAGCCTGAAAACCGAGCCATGAGGAGGTGCAGAAGTCTAGTTTTCTCTCAGAACATGTGAATCACAATATGCTGAAAGGTTATTATGGAATTTTTGCCCAATGATGCCAAAAAATGTCTGCCCCTTAATGATCTCTCGAGTATAAATAAAGGTTGAATGAAAAAGGAAAGGAAAAGACAAATGGAATTTGTGTATACACATGTGTAAGCAGCCTTTTCTGTTTTGCTATTGAACTGATTTTTTTAAGGAATACTCACTTGAATGTTCTGTATATTGACTCTACAGTTGGACACCATGTTGACGAAGTGATGTGCGTTCTGCTTGTCTAGAATGATGTAGACGGCGACATTCCTCATGGCAGCATTGAGAATATCCGCAAATATGTCAACATCAGTAAACATGTCCATCACTATAGCAACCACCTGAGGAAACAGAAACCACAAACAAGACCAAAATTGAAAATTACTTTCAGGAGAGTGACGCCTCAAAGACAAGTTTAGCATGAAGTCTCCCTCCGCCAAGAAAGTGAATGATCTACCTGCTGAGCATTCTTGATAAGTCGTCGGGCCTGCTCCTTGATACTCGGCATGTCAGGCTCAGGGGGGTTGACCAGGGTGGTGACCTCTGTGGGCCCAATAAAGGGGTGCAGCTGAGGCCAGCCGAGGTCCAAACCTGGGGCGTCCAGGTCAGAGTGAATCGGCCAGTAAGTGTCTGAGGAGCCATCTACCCCAGTCTCCAGAAAGTGTTGTTCAGGGTGGTTGTGCTGCTGAGGCGCCTGAACAGAGCTCTGAATATACTGAACCTCAGATGAGGACAGAAAGTCCACCACATCTGCTTTTCGGAGGAACTGATAGTATCCCTCTAAGTCCTCTTCAATCAGGGCGTCAATAGCCAAGCGGTACTCTTCCCGATAGTGAGGGGGGAGGTAGTTGGGGTGCAGGGGGTTATCCCCAGCAGAGGAACACTGAGAGCGATGCGCCATACTGGAATCTACAGAGAGAGAGAGAGGGAGAGAGGGCAAAAGGAGTCATGTGATGAATTTACTGCATATAGTTGAATCATTTTCACACTACACATCTGTTTCAGTTTCACCAGATATCACAACAAGAATACCAGCTAGATAGTTCTGAATGAAAACTTAATTAGAGCTGAATGATCGAAAACTAATCTGCAACAATTTTGATAATCAGTTAACTGTCAAGAATCATTTTACAAGCAAAAATGCCCACATTTCTCAGGTTCCAGCTTCTCAAACGTGAATATTTTTTTGTTTTCTATGTCTAATATGATAGTAAATTAAATACATTTAGGTTTAGGTTTTGGGCATTTTGTCTGACACAAAACAAAACATTTTGAGGACATCATCCTGGGCTCTGGGAACTTGTGATTAGGATTGTAACGGTATACCGCTATCAAGGCATATCGTGGCATGAAAGTTGACGGTTATCATACTGTGTATTGAAAGAAATTGACATAAGAGAGTGTGTGAGTTAAATGTACAGACAGGAGCAGTCTGTCGCACACATACAGTATATGTTAATTGTAAATAACCATAGGACATTATTTTAAAAGCTCACCGCTTATGTAATTTTCCTTGAGTAGTTAATTACATGCTACAGTGCTCCTAACATCTAAACTAACATGCTTTAGTTCTATAACATATTATACTTACATGCTGGGTTATTGTAACGCATACTACCACTACCACTACTACTGCTATGGAGGACCACAAGAGTTATGTAAATAGTAATAAATTATTGAATTGATTAATAACTAATTGTACAATAAAATAGGCTTTTAAAATGCATTAATTAATCTATGAATAAATGGACTAAATTACAAAGTAATTCATTATTTGACATTTTAATGTGCAATCAAAATAATTATAATAAGAATTTACAAATGAAATATGAATCCATCAATAAATAGTTAAAATTTTTAAATATTCTTTTTATAATTGTTCTTGTAAACAAATGTATTAATGGCTATTTTTATTGTACAATTAGTTATTAATCAATTAAATGCTTTATTACTATTTACATGACTCTTATGGTCCTCCATATACTACTACTACTACTACTAATAACAATAATAATAATAATAATAATTATAATAATAATAGTGTAGTACCGTATAACATGATATTTTCAGAGATGGTTATTGTACCGTAACAATTTCATACCGTTACAACCCTACTTGTGATAGTATGTTTTCAACATTTTGTGACATTTTTTGGACAAAACAATCAACTGATAGAGAAAATAATCATCAGCTGCAGCCCATAAATTCATGATTATTGTTTATTGTCTTTCATAAGTATTAATGGCTATTTTTATTGTACAATTAGGTATTAGTCAATTAAATGCTTTATTACTATTTATGTGACTCTTGTGGTCCTCCATATACTATTACTACTACTACTAATAATAATAATAATAGTGTAATACTGTGATACTTTCTAGATGGTTTTGTACCATAAAAATCTCATACTGTTACAACCCTACTTGTGATAGTATGTCTTCAACATTTTGTGACATTTTTTGGACCAAACGATCAATTGATAGAGAAAATAATCATCATCAGCAGCCCATAAATTCATAATCATCATTTATCGTCTTTCAGAGGAATTATATTATGAGATGATCACATCCTGTTGTTCATATGAATGATTACTGTAGTTTTTGTTTTACATGTTTGTGTCAGATGAGCACAATAGTGGTTTTCATTGGATTGAGCATCATTTTGACTATTTCATATGTGATTTTGCATCCATTTGCCATATTGTCATGTACACTATGTACATTTCATTCTCACTGTGCAATATCATTTTTCCACTTGTGCAATTTTGTTAATAGTCTGTTTATTGTCAATACTGTATATACTGCTCCTATTGTTATATGTCCTTATAGTTAATGGTTCATATTTTGTTACACTTTGTTTAGCTCTTTTTTTACTGTTAGCTGATGCTTCTTGTTTTTTTGCACTATCCCCCTTTACTGCTGTACACTGCAACTTTCCCCACTGTGGGACTCATAAAGGAATATCTTATCTTATCTTAAAATCTGAAAAAAAGATCTTATATCATATTCCAACCATGCCACCCAGTCCTACAGCTTACATCATTGTGTTCATATCTGTGGCTTCCATACATACAAGAGATGGAGCCCTTTACCATATGGATCCTCTCAGATATAATACTATACCATAGAGACAGCAGCACAATGAATGAGGTTAGAAGGAATCTAACCACATAGATAGACAGATGGATAGATAGATAGATAGATAGATAGATGGGTTATATGGGTGTGGCTCCTCCCTCTGGCCACAAGCCCGGCCAAGTCTCCATTTGCAAGTTCATGTAAAGTCACATAATATGAGAAGTGCTGAGAGGAAACACCACAGTCCATACAAAAACAACAACAAAAAAAACACTGACAAATCGAAGTTAGGATAATAAATTACTCATTAAACTGTTGTCCACCTTAAAATCCAATCCAGATGAGATCAACAAACTTGTTCTCCCCACTGAGACCAACATAGAACACTTCAAACGAAGCTAAAGGCAACATTGTAGCAACATATGTTACACTTCACATTCTAAATGTATCATATACAGGTCGCTCGGTGAACTCACCCTTACTGATGTTTACTCAATCCTCTCCTTGGTTAAACTTTAATCCCGTCATCTCGCCTCCTTCGTCACCATGTTTTTCCTTCACAAACTGTGAGCTTCTAGTCCAGGTGTCGAAACTTTTCTGTTACATGGCTTCTTTTCCTCTCTCAGTCACCCAGCTAAACCAGTTTATTGTCATGCTTGAGGCATGTTGGCGAGAATGTTTGAGACAGCACACAGACAGAGAGAGAGAGAGAGACACAGAGAGAGAGAGACACACACAGAGAGAGAGACTTACTGTCGACCAATTTGGCCCCGCCTCGACTTTACTTCAGCTCCAAACAGTTTGCTCTCTTCTCTGCTATGAGTTCATAAGGCAGCTGAACTCTGCACATCTGTTATCTGGAGCTCCAGCTGAGTAACTACTGCTGACGACACTAATTAATCCATAACCCCCCCACCCCAACTCATATTCATTAATATTTAAAGCATTTACCATAACTCATTATTAGATTCAATACAGGTCTTCCTCCTTTAAAGGTCCCATATTGTAAAAAGTGAGATTTGTATGTCTTTTATATTATAAAGGCAAGGCAGCTTTATTTATAGAGCACATTTCAGCAACAGGGCAATTCAAAGTGCTTTACATAAACATTCAAGAACATTGGACAAAGTGCAAAAGAACATTAAGACATAATTAAAACAGTTGTAAAAACATTAAATATTAGAAAATAAAAACAAGCTAAAAATAAAAGCTAGTATCGAAGCTAAAATAGAGTAATAACATACAAGAGTACAAGTTATAGTGCAGTATAAGATCATTATTTGATTTAATAAAAGGCAGCAGCAAACAGGAAAGTTTAAAGCTTAAAAAGCTTAAGCAAGTTTAAGTGCTATATAAATTCTGCTAAAGTATCTAAAGGCTCAATCCATAAAGAAATACACACAAACCGTATTCAGAAACGCTGCCTTTGAAACAAGCTGTCAGGATTTATGTCCATTTGTGATGTCACAAATATACAATATTTAGACCATTACTCAGTTTTAAATGTAAACATTCTTAATGTGTCCCAGTTTATTCCTGGTTGCAGTGTATGTGAATGACATCAGCTGACAGGAATTAAACATGGACCCAAACTGTTGCCAGGCAATGCAATTCTGTTGCAATTCCGTTGCAATTCCATTGAAATGCACTAAAACGGAGCGTTTCAGACAGAGGGTGAATACAGGTATATTCAGACAGACAGTATGAGGAAAATAAAGTTGTTTTTTAACATTACAATATGTAAACATGTTCTAGTAGAAAAACAAAATACAAATATGAACCTGAAAATGAGCACTATATGGGACCTTTAAAGCATTTACCATAACTCATTATTAGATTCATTACAGGTCTTCCTCCTTTAAATGTGGAACCCAACATTACTTTATAATATGTGAGGGGAAAAAAATCATATTTTAAAGTCAATTAAAGTAATGATTTTTATGAATATAAAGCCAAAAGTAAACCACTTTCTAATGAGGCACCCTGTAAAAGGTTAATAAGCTGTAACTAATGGCTTTATTCATAATTAATAAATAATTTACTAATGCTTTTTAGATCCTTATCTATTAATAAGTAAAACGTGGGTTGCCAGGTTATGAAATAAACATCAATAAACTGGATACTGCTTTACCAACAGGTTAGAGATGGCTATTGCCTCTGGCCCCCAAAGGCTCCAAGTTAAAGCAGCAATTTAAAAAAAGTTATTTTTTATAAAACGGTCGTTATATCCTGACAGTAGTGTATGAGACAGGTAATCTGAAAAAAATCATGTGCCTCTGTGTCCTCCGGTGCTCCTAATGGCATCTGCAAGAGGAAAACAACCAATCAGAGCCGAGCTGGAGCCTTGCCGTCTCTGAGTAGCTGTCAATCACTCACAAACTCTGATCAAACTGTCAAACTAGGCAGCGCTGATGAAATATGAATCAATATTCTGTTACTGTAATGCCTATTTCTCTCCTCAAATGTTTTCAGAAACATCTTGTAGTGTACTGTTTAGCTGTAAAATGAGAACGTTTGTGACCCGGCAGCCATGTTGAGATCAGT
>CAKAOI010026134.1:0-71572 GCA_916701655.1 Sebastiscus albofasciatus | reverse complement strand
TACAAAGGGCTGTTTGTCTTTGATCTGCACATCACACCTGAGTAGGCCTAGACATCGATTGAAGTTCAAAACTTGTTTAAGGTCTTCTCAGATATCTCTTCAAAAAAAATTATGTGACTATAGTCAGAGCAATGTGATTAGACACCACTCTTGGCAACAAACACATAATCCGAATTATACATTTCCTGGCAAAACATCTATTGTTAGTAAAGCAGCAAGAGTTAAGTTAAGTTCCCCTTTCACGGAGAGCTGCTTGTTGGCCAGCTGGTGATGGAGCTAAGTTCACAGCCTCCACGGTACCGTCACGCTGTCCAGGCTGACCTCTGCTAGCTCCCCCGGCCAGAGAAGGTCAAGGGAAGCTAATAGGTGTTGATGCCACTGACCGGTACATCATTACACCACCGCTCTGGAATGAATTATCATCACTTATCTTAATTCAACACTGCCAACTCCTGTCAGTGGCAGCTTATTTAAAGGTCCCATAATGTAAAAAGTGACATTTTCATGTCTTTTTTATTATATAGCAGGTTTAAGTGCTGTATAAATACTGTGAAAGTAGCGAAAGGCTCAATTCATGGCGAAATACAGACAGCCCATATTCAGAAACTGTTCCTTTGAAACAAGCTGTCAGGATTTCTGTAATTTTGCGATGTCACAAATTGCGTTGTGTCCGAAATTCTATACTAATATGCTATTTAGTACACTAAAACAGTATGTGAGATATTTTAGTATGCCCAAAACCTTAGTATGAAACCAATAGTACACAAATTGTATACTATTTATGGTGGAATATTACAGTATGCAACGCTGGACATTACGGCGGCACAAGTATCCCACAATGCAATGCGGTAGTGACGACACCGTTCATAACGGACGTTGACGGACAGCTCTGTGACATCGATAACGCTTCAATTTAACAGTAAGTATAAGATTTCGCTTTGCTAGGTGTAATATATATTTTAAATGAATTCAGACGTCCATAAACCGTCATTTTGGTCACATGAGGTTAGCACGGGTTACCATGGTTACACGTCTCCAACCGGCAAAGAGGCTCTCAGGAAGTGACGACGTAAATTACTAATCAGTGCATCCGAAAAGATACATACTACTGTTTATTTACACAAAGATGTATTGAACGATAGTACACATATTGGGTATGTAGTGCATAGTGTGTGATTCTGGACGCAGCCAGGATGTAAACACGGACCCAAACTGTTGCCTAGAAACGTAATTCCATTGCGTTAAAATGGAACGTTTCAGAGGGTAAATATAGGCATATTCAGACAGACAGTATGAGGAAAATAAAGGGTTTTTTGAACATTACAGCATGCAAACATGTTCTAATAGAAACATAAAATACAAGTATAAACCTGAAAATGATCGCATTATGGGACCTTTAACTGGGATTCCAAACGGCACTGTGACCAACGCTCAGTGACGAGACAGAGCAGATGATTTGATAGACAATCAGGAGTTTCCGTGATGCCTCTTGATGTGTTTTCACATTATCAGCCTTTATTATAAACCTGACAGGTATTATATGAATAGGGAGCTGATAGGGCAAAGGAAGTAAAACCAGTTAGAGCGGCTTGAGGGTGTAATATTATCACTAAAAGTTCCACTCTGTATTACGACTAACTCCAGATCTGACATGTGACACTCTTGCTTACATGTGCAGAACAATGACAAAGTGTTTGAGAGTAATTGAGAGGCAGTAGAGTCAAGGCAATGTACACCATTAATGCTTCAGATTGAATGTGTTAAAGGGCATATGCAGCTGTTTAGCAGTGTGTATAATGTTTCAACGTTGAACGTATAGCAGTAAAAAATATGAAATGAGAAAAGTTGAGATTAGATAATCAAGACAGCAAAAGGGAGGTGATGAACGAATGAAGGACTGTTAATGAAGTTTTACCTTGAGCTCTGAAAAACTTTATAAAGGCTCCCTGCTCAGCTCAGTGACCTCAGCCCTGCAGCCTCCTTCTATCCTCTGCAAGCAATTCGCTAAGCACCTTGAAAAACACTGCAGTGCAAATGGTGTGAACATGCTGTACTTCTGCAGGAAGCATGAATAATAGAGCCAATATTTTATCTTTTGGAGGTGCGAATCAGAGGATTTAGAGAGAATTCAGCTATCGGAGAAGGACGCTGTATGTGTTGCGACTGTGATTAGATCAGGGAGGACAGATTGAGCTGTGGTGTTAACTAGAGGAGGGCTCCTTAGGTGCCATCCGACTCTCATGCTGTCTCCATCAGATGGGCACAGAGAGGGAACACAGGTACACACCTATGCAGGTAGGCGAATGGGCAGCAAAGAATTTACACCAGAAAGCTGATGGAGGCAGAACAAAAGCCTCGCTGGGCAGAAGAATGCGGTGCATAAAGCAGCATAGTGGATTTTACAATGTGTCCTTGAAGTGGGGCATGCGGCTTGTTTGGTCAGCAGATCTCCCTGGCGCCGGTGCCCGTTGCACTGCCCTGCGCATGCCATCTCTCCTGCAGCAAGGACACATACAGTGTCACCGCAAGCACAGTACCTGGTGGCACCCGTTATAACAAAGATAATATTCTGAAACTGAGGAGATATGTATTAAGTTGTGCAAAAATGGTGCTCACACCTTTATTCATTTAGAAACAATCCCTGGTTGAGTGCTACCAAATGCACCTTCTGGTCGATCACAGAGCTCAGTGGTCTCTCTGAAGCAGCATGGGCAGTACAGTATGGTGGCCTGGCAGGAGGCTGGCACTATCTTTATACTAGGGATGCAAAACTGAACTGTAAAAATTGCATACAAACCGAACCGTGGGCTTCTTGAATCGCATCACAATTAAATGCTATAATATTAGCATTACTATTAAATGCTTATTTGATGAGGTGCCAGAGACATAGAAGAGGCAATTATTGCTCATTGGTCGTCCTTCAACCACAAGGTCGGCGGTTCGATCCTCGGTTCCTACTGTCTGCATGTCAAAGTGTCCTTGAGCGAGACACTGACTCCCAAGTTGCTCCCCGGGCGCTTCACAGCAGCCCACTGCTCTAAAAATACTTAAGATGGGTTAAATGCAGAGGTCGAATTTCATGTATGTACCTGTATGTATATGACAAATGTAATAACGTTTTTAACTATCTGAACATAGGCCTACTTGAGCATTAAGTAGCCTGCCTTATTTCACAAATAAAATCAGTGTTATGGCTTCATATAATATAATAGAAATATCAATTACTATCAATCAATTAACCATCTGAGTTCAGACACATTGGAAATGGTTAATTTTTTCTTCTCCCTAATGTGAAAAACAAACTGAACCAAAACCGTGATCCAAAAACTGACCCACCCAATTTGTGGCCTTGTTGAACCGTTGCACAACTATCTTTCTACTGTCGTCTTATCAAAGGGCCAAGTCTCCGGTTGGCTTGAAAAAGACAAACTTCCTGGTTCCATAAAGCCATCTGATTTAAAAGGTTAAAGGAACTCAACTGACGGAGACTTAAGTCAACAGAAAAGTGAAGAGAGACATACAGTATTATGCAGCAGGAGCCAAGTATTATTGGGTGTTGGCCAATGCAAAGACAGAGTCCATGATCTGGGGCTTTACTGTATTTCTTAGCTTCATAACAAACTGATCGAAGCTTTGATATAGTATGGATAGTAATAATCTCTGTTTATTTGTTTTTCTACATTAATGAACCAGTTGAAAGATTGTTAGCTCCCCATTTAGCCAGCATACATTTTCAGTGATTAAAGATTACAGCATTGAATTTCTCTAGAAAGTACTGGAACAAATCATGTGGAATTGATTCAGCGTTTTCTGTGTTTTCTCACAGTAAATGAAGTGTACAAGGTAGCTGGGAATCAAATCATTACTGGAACAATTAGTTAGTGCTCATGCTCATCATGTAAAAATGTGACCAGAGCTAAAATGAAAATAAGTCGATTGAAAACAACCTTAAAGTCAGCTGTCGAGTAAAAATATGGTGGCAAATATTTACTGCTTCTAAAATTAGATGCATTCTTTTCTCCATTTCATACAACAGTTGCATGAATGCCTTCGGGTTCGTTGACAAGATTGAGCCATTATTCTTTCCATTTTAAATACTACATTGTTAAATAGTTAATGGGTTAAAACTAGGGCTGTCAATCGCTTAAAATATCATTAAAATCGCATGATTGTCCACAGTTCATCGCGATTAATCGCATATTAATCACTTAATCATTTATCTGTTCAAAATCTACCTTAAAGGGAGATTTCTCAAGTATTTAATACTCTTATCAACATGGGAGGGGACAAATATGCTTGCTTTATGCAAATGTATATATTTATTGTTGGAAATTAATTAACAACACAAAACAATGACAAATATTGTTCAGAAACCCTCACAGGTACTGCATTTAGCATAAAAAATATGCTCAAATGATAACATAGCAAACTCAAGCCCAACAAACAACAACAACAGCTGTCAGTGTGTCAGTGTGCTGACTTGACTATGACTTGCCCCAAACTGCATGTGATTGTCATAAAGTGGGCATGTCTGTAAAGGGGAGACTCGTGGGTACCCAAAGAACCCATTTTCATTCACATATCTTGAGGTCAGAGGTCAAGGGACCCCTTTGAAAATGGCCGTGCCAGGTTTTCCTGTTTGGAGCGGTATTTAGCCTCCTTTCTCGACAAGCTAGCCTGACATGGTTGGTACCAATGGATTCCTTAGGTTTTCTGGTAAAACAAGCTACAAATGAGCCCGCTACAACCTAAAAATCACAAGTTGCGTTAATGCGTTAAAGAAATGAATGCCGTTAAAATGTATCGCGTTAACTTTGACAGCCCTCGTTAAAACAATAAATCAATTAATAATGATATAACCAATACTGAAAACCTTTCCAATGAGGGAAGCCACAGGGAAACTAAAATCACTGTGCTGACAGGAATCTCACTCTGTGGACTCATCCATGCTTGAATAAACAAAGAGAGAAGAAAGGACATATTTCTACATATTACAATCCCATTAAATATTCATGGCTCGTATAACGACAGAGACAGGATGTTGAAGAGCACTGTAAAGAAAACAAACAGGCAGGACCTGCAGTAGAGAGCAACAAAATGTAGCGGGACCGCCAGGACAATAACTAAAACGCTAAAATGAAACAGCTCTGTGGTTTGTTAGGAGCACCATAACAATCCACAAACAGAAAGTAAATGGACCAAACATGCACACACTTCTTCCAGACTCTCATATACTGGCAGTAGAAGCATATGAGAGCAGCACAAGAATCTGAAGCTCTACTCCGCTCTGAGGCACACCCTTGAAATATTTATGACCCTCCACGTTCTATCCTCCGCCGTGGCAGGGGCACGGCATAGCTGGCTCTTTATCTCCAAACTGGACTTTACAGCAGCAGCCAGCTAGCTCGCTCCGAGGCTCAACATTCTTCTCTTTTGGATCCTATTACAGAGCTAACCGGCAGCCATGTGCAAAGTCCCCTCAGTAATCACCCTAAATCCTACATGTTCTCAAAGCTCTAAACGCACAATGTGATTGTACATTCATCAAATGTTTGGTTTTGCATAACAATAGGCTGAACTCACTGGGTGAGCCCAGTGGAAGTTCTTTCTTCGTGAGTTGGTGGTGGGAGTAAGTGACCACAGAGAGGAATGAGTCAGGACCAGTGAGCAGTTCTTCTCTGCACTGAGTGGTCTTTCCTCAACAAACGCTGTGGTCCTACTCATTGAAGTTTCCTGTACACTCATACTTTCCAAAAAGAGGTTTTACTGCTGACCACCAAAGCTATCCACTAACCCTAACCTTGTACGGGCCTATAACCTTGGCTTGACTCAGGTTTGATTGTATGAAAGGCCCATATACTTACCGGGGAAAATATACCATTACAGGGCTGCCCCCTCTTAGTCACTTAGTCGACAAATCGGTCATTTTGGTCTTAGTCGACTAAGATTCCCATAGAAAATCAGTCATTTTTTATGTTTTTTTTAAATGCTGGATGACTGATTTCCAAGAAACGTATGAGCACATCTCTGGTAAACACAAGATTTAAAGTGGCGCTTTTGTGTGATTCTTTGTGGAGAAACTCAGTTTTACAGATTTGTTGATTAAATCAAGTAATTGATTACAAAATCCTATCAGTATTACGCCAAATTCACACCAGGTAGCGGCTGTGTTTCAGGGAGGGGAAGAAATTCTTTGTAACATAGGTCAATATGGAGTTACGTGATCTGTTTTCTGATTGGCAGCGGGTCCTCTCTGGCCGCTAAAAGTTAAACCTTTCCCAACTTTTGTTTGGCCATGCTTTGCTTCGCAGCTCGCTGAGCTCGGGAGCAGCCACTGCAGCTTTTTATACACATTGCATGGCAGCTCACCACACGTCGCACTTCGCCGCTGCTCTGGCGTGAATTCAATGTTAGAATTTCTTTGGTCTCGAGGACAGGACAGCCCATCGTGAGCAACTTGGGGTTCAGTGTCTTGCTCAAGGACTAGCAGACAGGAGGAGCCGGGTATTGAACCCCCAACCTTGTGATCAACAGACAACCACTCTACCTCCTGAACCACAGCTGCTGTGGATTAGCTGAGGCTACAAGTCCTGTAGAAGTCTTGGAAAGCTGCTAACTCGTTAACTGTGGATCTACAGTAAACTACAACGAATGAGGATGTCATACTAGCTTATATGAAAAACCATCATGTGTGAAATTGAAAACCTTTCACACAACAGCAACTTACTTTCTGACTCTTTTTGGTCTTGTTTCCTCTCTCACACACATTAACTTAGTATTGCTTCTCTCCGCTCTGCCTCTACACACTTAAATCACATGGTGTACTGCAGTGTTGTCATTACAGTTTAGGGAGAAATTAAGAGCGCTTGTTTTGATGAAGCGGCTCTCCCTGCTAATAAAAATACTGCAGAGTCATCAGGTCAGAATGAGATTGATAACAATTAACGGCCCTGCTCTACTTTAAGGCTAATTTAAACTTTCTAAAACAATTATTTGGAGCTACAATGGTCCATTAACATCATTAATATAGACACCACTTATCATTACACCATGAAGCTTCCGTCAGTGCCAGTTTAATCACCACCATCTCATTACTACAGTTACCAGCACTTGACAGCACTGTGCCTGATCACCTACAGGGTCTACAGTGAGTAAAGTTTCATCTTATCTATGTGATTAGATAAGGGGAAACTTTAATGATTTCCGTGGGGGGATATTGGGTCATTGCAGGAGCAGATACTAGGATATAGATAAGAGTAGGAACAAATGAAAACAGTGTCCACCATTAAACTGAGTAATCTGAGACACATTTATGCTGCTGGAGCTTCTTTCAAACACCTCAAACCTTTTCTCTGATTACAAACAACCATAAACAAGCCGGGTACTACTACCTAAACTACCAAAAACCTGCACTGTTCCTCTGTAAATGTTTGTTGAATGGGAGCGAGCAAAACAAGCGGAATGACCAACCAGGGGTTTGGCAGCTTCCCAGCAAACAGCAGCACTGAACTAAAAATGACTTTGTAATCAGAGGGTTTAGAGAGCAAACAAAGGAGGAGGGAGGAAAACCAGCGAATGGAATTGAGTGAGTCTATGAATTACTCAGCAGACACATCTCTCCCTCTTTACTCCCTGCAGGAGATAATGGGGATCATCCATCTTCTTGCCCTCCTTTACGCCCCATCTTTTGACCACTCATCTGCATCCAGGTCAGCTGAGAAATACCACATGTTCTCTCCAATAACTATGATGTGGAGGATTTGGTAGGAGGGGATTTCAGTATAGCAGCAATGTTGGGGAAAAATGGTAAATGGACTGTATTTATATAGTGCTTTCCTACCTTACTGGACAAGACGCTTCATGCAAGGCGCTTGCCTGCCTGTCGGGAGAAACTTGGGGTTCAGTGTCTTGCTCAAGGACACTTCAACAAGCGGATCAAACCGTCAACCTTGTGATCAATGGACAATCACTCTACCTCCTGAACCACAGCTGCCAAAACTTACAAAGCAGAATTACCAAGCTAGCTGGATAACTGCACTGATTACAGACCCTAAAAACACATTTTCTCAATCAGCTTCTACTGTGAGTGGTGCAGTGCAACATGAATACACAATTTAAAGTTTGGGTTATTTGACAAGAGAGATTTATGTATTTTTGTTTGAACTCTTCTTGCTGGTTTGAAGTGGGCGGGGATGAATTAATAAGATGTGATGTCACATACTTTCGTGTAGGGCTGCACAATTAATCAAAGTTTTATCAAAATTGTAAACAATATGAAATAAATATTCAGCCAGACTGTCCTGTCAGAGCAGCCAAATATTGCCAAATTACAAAGGCCCTTCCCTCCCATCAAAAGCAGGCTCTAAAAGCAGGCATGATTGCAGCTAAGAAAATAATATTATTAAATTGGAAGTTTCCATCATCACCATGTTTCAGGAGGTGGCTCAACGAAATGCTTTCTATTGCTAAGATGGAATAGGTTTGCTTTAACAAATTGTTAAAGGTGAAATATGTGTCAAAATACCATTTTAAATAAAATATTGTCGTGCTGCAGTGATGTCATATTCTACAGACTTAAGAAAACATCTTTGTTTGGTACAGATCCCGCAAAAATCCCACCATCATTGAAAAAAAAAAATTTCAATGAAATTGAGAATAATGATGTAAAAATGATCACTCCCTCAAATATCGCAAATCATATCGCAATAGCAATATCAGTCAAAAGGATCGGAATTAAATATTTTTTCAAACTCCTTCAGCCCTACTTCCATGCACCAATCAGGAGCAACACCTGATTCAGAATCAGATGATAGTTGGTGGGTTGTTTGTTTACTGTCAATCTAATCTGATCAAACCACACCCACATGGTCCTGATGGAGAAGATTGGCAGTTTTTCAATATTAAACACCTAAAGGAATAGTTTTGGGAAATACAATAATTCACATTCTTACCAAGAGTTTGATTAGAAGATTGATATCACTCAGTAGTAGTGCCCAGTACAGTCATTTAGTAACGTCATATGTTGTTTGCTTAATCCGCATAAAAACGTGTACTATTTATAACATTGATAACATTTAGCCACTAGATGTCACATTCTCCCTCCCCTGCTCCATTGGATTTACTTCACAACAAGTCATTAACCAAGCACTTTCCATCAATCTCAGCCATTCATCCGTTTTTTCCAAACTAACTGATGACCCAGAGATACCACGTGATACCAACGCCGTTTCAATATTGGCTCATAAGCCTTGTTAGAAGTGGGAACCAAATGTCAGCTTTCTTCCACAGAGATAAACAACACATTCATTTCGGACCCGCCAACATATTTAAAACGATTAATTCACAATCATAATAATTTTTTTTCAGGAAAAGCCATACTTTTATTCGGCACCTTTCTAAAGGCTCTATGGTTGTATTATTTTTTAGAAAATATCCGTCTACATAAAAACATTATCAATAAGACCTTTAACAAAAGATAGCCAGCAAGCATATTTTGCATAATATCAAACCATTCCTTTAATAAATAATGCCTAAGATGTTTGTTTTTTTTACTCTGATTGTTGCTTATTAAGTTATGAATATTTAATATTATGGAGGAATGCTAAAGATTCAAAGCAAAATTTGCAGCGGCTTTAAACCTAGAAAAGCTCTTTCAGTTACTTTAAGTCCATTTTCCACATTTAAAGCGATTCCAGGTTTAACTCAGTGAAGGTATCCCGATTATTTAGTAATCCTGCTTCACGAGGCCAGCCCCGAGCGTACACAATAAAGTGCTTTCAAATTATTAAACTACATAGACACATTGAGAGAAGTTGTAAACAAAAAAGAACAAATGCACATTCAAAGTGGCATAGAAAGAGTGCGTGGTTGGGTTCTCATTACCACAACAAGTAGAGTGGAGTAATACAAAAATTTTAGGACACATGTTCACTAAGAAATAAATACAGAGTAAGAGAAATTGAAAGTAAATGCATCTCTAGAGGAAACCCCATTCATTATAACCACAATAAGAGTGCACAGATTGTTTATTTCACACTTCAGCAGGCCTAAACTGCTGATGCTGGAATATTATCAAGCTGAGCTGCTGGATTGTCTCAAACTCATGTTTTTCCAATGACTGCTGCTACTAAACTGCTTAAGAAAACATACATGACACATCTATTCAACTTCATGAATAATACAGTGTGCACCTACTGGCACACTCAAGCCGAGATGTGTCTCTTAGTGTGACACAGACGTGTCTGACTTTAAATCCCTGCGAGACAAGCTCATTGAGAAGGATAGAAAAACCTGCAGGATTCACAGGCTCTCATCTCCTTCCAATAAAACCACTCGTCTATTCTTTCCTGAGACAGGATGCGACGGGGAGGCAACCAAAGGGCATCATCACGAGGTGAAGAGTTCACAGCAGCGTACAGGAATAGGATTTGAGAGTGGGAAAAAAAAGGTTGATTTCTCTTTACCCAAAAGAGAATTACATTTTCTTCTTTGATCAGGGAGAAAATAAATGAAATGTGGAGGTGGGGAGTCATGGAGAGAGGCATTGAAAGAGAGAGTCGGTGGAAGAAAAGCCAGAAACAGAGTCAGGGAGATACTGCTATCAGAGCTCCAACATGGCAGGATGTGACATGTGGAGCGCAGGAAGAGGAAACTGGACAGATATAGATTAATTTGCTAGCCGCTCCTGGATACATGTCTATCCCATTAGGGGCCTCAGTGGCTGTTAACGTGCTTATCAAAGCGTGCACCTTTGGTCTATTCCTAACCCTGAGACGGTGCTACTGGAACCAACACGGAGAAAGAAAAGCAGAAATTAACTACGGATCAGTGTGTTTTATATTATAAGTTCTACTGCACTTATTGTCTTGAGGAGTGAACACAGAAATAAGGTCACACCATGGGGTCAAACACCAGATCTAATCAGGCTTAATGTAGATCATTAATTAGTATTACTTTACCACAGCTCGGCTAATTTCACCATGTGAGGAGCAGTTAAACAATGAATGTCACTAGCTAACAAAAAACAAAAGCTTTGTGAAAAACAAACACCCTCTTCATTAGTTACAGTGTACTGAAACTCTTAAGGGTTTCAAGTCAGCGGGAGGATGAGGCCAGCTTTATTTACTCTCTACAGCGCTGAGTGACTACACTTAAATGTGAAGTCTAAGGGTTGACATTTTAATACAGTCAGCTACATAAATGTTACATCCAGTATTAGTGACATTTGTCCTTTAGAGCAAATATCAAGGAAAGTGATTAGGTAGAGTAATAAATCATATCAGTAAATGTTGCTCAGGACTTTGTACAACCACGTGCTATGATGTCTTTCTGTTTCCGTCAGCGGGTAAGTATGATAGTTAAGGGTAGGGCTACATCTTATTATTATTTTCATTGTCGATAAATCTGTCGATTATTTTCTCGATTGATGGATTCGTTGTCAATCAGTGTGTCCCGAAGCCCAAGATGGCATCCTCAAATGTCTTGTTTTGTCCACAACTCAAAGATAATCAGTTTACTGTCATAAAGGAGTAAAGAAACCAGAAAATAGTTGACACGCACGCCTCGGCTTGATGTAGCTTACCATGCATCCTTGAGATTCATTACAAATTGTAAAGCTCCGACTCACCACTGTGAGTTGTACTCTCGGGTGGGATGGCCTGCACTGGCAACCCGTAGGCTCTCCCATTGGTATATCCTTATATACATATAAGGTGATTCTGGGTCTGCTCCCACAATACTTAAGTGTTTTTATTACGCAAAAAATTGTGGACAGTATTCACTGCGTTCACAGGACTTCTTTATGCTCTCTGTCCCATAAGCTCGGACAAAAATTGGGGAAAGCCTGGAATTTGCTCCAAAATGACCTAAAAATCAAGGAGCTGGTATCATTAAATATGTTTAAATCTAAAATAAAGGCATTAGAAGTAGACTCTATGGCATGCCAATGTTTTAGCCCCCTTGTTGTACAGCTGACTCCCAGAAAAGTTCATTTTTGTCCCCCCATTTGTCTTTAGATAGTTCTCTTTTAATGCAAATTTTAGTGCTTTTGTGAATTGTATTTTATCTCTATTTGTGTCTGCAACTTTGTGTTCTTGCTGCTGACCGTCTTGGCCAGGTCTCCCTTGGAAAAGAGGTTCTTAATCTCAATGGGACCAACCTGGTTAAATAAGGGTTAAATAAATAAATAATAGTTCCTAACTTTCCCCCTTTCATTTAATTAAAAAATAACAGACCTTTGATTATGCATGTGTGAAAACAGAGCCACATTAACAGTAGCATGGGTGTGTCAGCTGACTCAGCTCAGCTGTTAGAGGCAGATAGCCATCTGATCAAATATGGTATTAGGAGTCTGATATCTTCTGGACAATAGGAACAGCTGGACTTCATTAGAGGTGAAAAACAACATTAACCAGTGTAGTTTGTGCTGCAGTAGTTGTACCAGGCATGATGAGGAGAAAAGTTCAGTTTTGGGGTCTTCCTGATTTGTGTGCCTTAGGGTGTTGTTATTTATTTATTTATTTATTTATTTTTTTTGGGGGGGGGGTTTGTTTTCCTTTCACTACTTATGTTCTTTGTATTTGATTGTCTCCATTTTTGTTTGCCATTAGTTCCTAGTATTGTCTGTTTTTGTTGATATATATATTTAAAAAAATGAGGCATGATACACACCCACAGAAGTCTGTATCACTGACATGCACATGCTTCTTAATAAAAATATTTGAAACGAAGTTCAGTTTTGTGGGATATGTCTGATAGTAGCAGTATAGATGCTGGCATGTTTTCAAACATGAAGCCACAAAGATATAAAGGGCGGTGGTTCTCATACATAGCTTGTCATGTGCATGAATAATGTTTAACCCTCCAGGAAAAAGCAGCATGCATTTGTCCACACGGTGCAAGTATAGTTTAGTGTTCATGTTAACTTACCCTCAGAGAGCTCCAGCTCCAGCTCCGCCAGCTTCTCCCGGACCTCCGCCGGCAGGGTCATCGCGACAGCCGGCGTGGGCTCCAACATCATCGTTAGCAACCCGGAGGAGGTTCTCTCAGCCATGGTCAGAGACAGAGGAGCGCAAAAATAGGTCCACTGAGTCGCCAATGAGGAGGACAATGAGATAAGAAATAAAAAAACAACAACCCCTCCTCACTTGGTTTCCTCTAAGGAGGGCAAACAGGGTGTTGGTGCTCTCGTCTGCTCGCTGCAACGTCGTCCAGATGTGTGAGGAATCTCTCCTAGCGTCATGACGCGGCCAGCAGCGAGGCTATAGCAGACACACCTGGCTGCTGTGTGTCCATGTAGTGTTGTCCTGCTGGTGTCTCCGTGCACCGCTGTCTCTGTCCCCCACGGTGTCCTCCTGACTGCTGCTGATATCACTTCAACTGTGGAGGGAACTCATTCAACTCCTCGCTGACGCGCTTCCCACGGCGCAGTCGCCATTGCATCATAGCAACAGCAGCTCTGACCGTGCGCGTTCACGAGACTCCTGTGTGTGCGCGTCTCCTGATGTTCCTCATAATATAACTCTGCTGCCTCCTACTGTCACACTCACAGCACTGCATGATGCCACTGAGGTACTGGACTATTAAAGGTCCCATATCATGCTCATTTTCAGGTTCATACTTGTATTTTGTTTTTCTACTAGAACATGTCCACATGTAATGTTCAAAAAACATTTTATTTTCCTCATACCGTCAGCCTGAATATGAAACAACAAATAACAATAACAATAAAAGAATAAAACATAAAGACCAAATAATGAGAAAACTAAAATCCGGAACCAGTGGTATCAAAATAATAAGTTACTACACATAGGCCAAAAGAGGACAATATAAGATGTGGGAAAAGGTGCACCAAGCTGTTGCCTTACGGAGTTAAAAAAAAAAAAAAAAGCCTTTTTATAAAAATGGGTTTTTAAAAGAGTGTTTTTTGCATTTTTAATGCATTTTTAATTTAAACTTTATTTAACCAGGTAGTACTCATTGAGATGAAGAATCTCTTTTATTATTATTATTATTATTATTATTACTAATAATAATAATAATAATAATATAATAATCTTTATTTGTATAGCACCTTTCTAAACATAGTTTCAAAGTGCTTGCACTGATCAAATATGAATCAATATTCTGTGACTGTAATACCTATTTTCTCGCCTCAAATGTGTTCAGTGGATCACCTTATACACCCATTTTTGATTTTCTTTTCTCTGAAGACTTATTGCTGTAGCCAAATGATATATTTATATCCAAAGCATCTGTCTGCCACATGGCCTGATTTAGCAGCTGTCATAAAGTCGCACAGTCTTTGCTTTGATTTTACTCTGTAATTACCCAATAGTAATTCTAATACTACAACTTGTCATTATATTGATTTTACTGATTTTACTTTACTGTTATTTCCTGGCAATTTCTTCACATTACTACGTAATTAACGGCCCGTCAGTGCATGCAGTGTGTGCATTTTGTAGTGAACGATTGTGTCTGTGGGTTACACGTTGAAGTACAAACATGTCTTTTTTTTTTATGAATTGATAAAGTTGTTGCATCAGGTTACATTTCCAAGCTGTTCTCAATACTGCCTCTATTGTAGCCTAAATACTGTGTGTAATCTGGCTGCTTACATGATGCATAAAGTGAGAACTGCTGACATCTCAGAGTTGATTAGTACTTGAGTAAATGTACTTATGTTACATTCCACCACTGGTGACACCACCAGTCTGTCTGGTGAGAGAGAGAAACATATTGGTCATTATATTTCCATCAGTGTTCTTGCACTTTATTTCAATTTTGCAAACACAAATACACGCAATTTTGCAAACACAAATATTTCAAAAGCATAGGAATATTTGAACACAATATATATAATATACATGGGATAAGTAAGTTAACTACTATTATAAAAAACAAACTGAAGGTGATATATGGATACAGGCATTTAATTGCTTTCACAATATTTGAGGTGTAAATATGTGTTTACTTACTCATTGAATAAGAGTTCATCTTTCTTAAAATTACACTTGTGAAATAACATTTGTACCATAAACAGCTTTATATTTGTAGTAGAATGCTTTACAAAAAGACAAAACCTTCAAAATACACAAATCAAAGCTAAAAAATAAAATAAATAAAAAATGTATTAAAAGTAATTACAAATACAATACTAGTAATAGTTATATCTATGAATGCATGGATGGAGAGATTGATAGATAGATAGATAGATAGATAGATAGATAGATAGATAGATAAATAGAGATAGATAGATAGAGATATAGATAGATAGACATATAGATAGATAGATAGACATATAGATAGATAGATAGATAGATAGATAGAGATATAGATAGATAAATAGATAGATAGATAGATAGATAGATAGATAGATAGAGAGAGAGAGAGAGAGAGAGAGAGAGAGATAGTGTTTACTTCATTCAACTAATTATTTTCACATTACTACAAAGGTTCAAAAATGGTATACGATTGATAAACAAATACAAATATAAGCTCTACCAATCTGTTTCAGCTGCGCTGTGTGAGGCAAGAAAAGACTATTCACATTAATGCTTCAAAAGCAAAATAAGTTACACACGATTACATGTACAGTTTTATATGACTAAAACATACAGAGTCTTTATTGCATTTAATATTGCTCCACTTTTTGTCATGAATGAATTGAAATTTGCTGCAATTGCGAGTCTCTGATTGGGTGTGTTGTTTGGAACTCCCAAATAAATAACATATGTCCTGAGTTCATCCACCTCCTCTATCCTCAGAAAATACCATACTTATGTGGGGAGAAAAATCAATGGGCAATATTAGCTGCAAAATATGTTGACTGCTGCCATAAAATAAGAGGTGCTACAAGCTCCGAACATGTTTCTGATTAACTACATCTGTAAAAAAATGTATATTTAAAATGTATTTGGTATATTGTGATTGTGATTATTTTGTGATTATTTCTTGTGAAATGTAATTAATATGTAAATATAAATAAATGTAATTTTAATTTTATTGTTATTGTTATCATTACTGTTTTGTGTTGTGTGCACATTTGTATGTCTGTTATGAAACTATTAAAATATATATGTCCAAAAAACTCAAATCAAACATGAAATAAATATACATCAAAACAACCTGTACAAGTTTTGCTTCATATGTAAAAAAAAAAATAAATAAAAAGAAAAAAAAAGTGTTTTAAGTTCTTACAACCAGTAGGTGTCAGACACAGTAAATATGTTCTTCTAAGGCAAGGAGTAAGCTTTATTAATAAAATGCATGTGGTTAATAAAAAGTGATGGTGATAAATCCGCTATATTAAGTAAAGATCTTTCCTTAAAGTATGTTTCAGGTCGAGGTGGTAGTCTGCTCCTGGATTCCTCCTGTTGTGTTCATAGATGACCCCATTCACCTCGGTATGAACATCAATAAGATGTGTTTTCCTGTCAGAACAACAAACAACCGTTTAGTCTTTCGGCTTATATGAAAAATGCTAAACAAAAGCAGGATTTGCTGTTGAGTGTTTGCCCGTACCTTCTTTGACCTTTGTGTAAGGCGTCTGTCAGAGCCTTCAGGTAAATGGAGCGATGGTCTCCTTGCGCTAGCTGACATTCATCCGTCCAGCAGTGACTCCAGAACACATCTGCATCTGTAGGGATGATATCACATCTGGACAGCCCGTCACACCCATCTGTCTCCAGATCCTCATCCCGGTGCGCCATCATGACACGAGGCGTGAACTCAGCGACGCTGTACCTCTGGATGAAGAAGAGTTTGGGCTTGCCAGCCAGCCTGGGGCATTCATCCGCCGTGAAATTACGTCTGACGTTGTCAAGATGTAGACCAGGGCCGTACGTGTCTGTGCCCAAGAGATGGTTTTCCTTACCACGGCTGATGATGCAACAGACAAAGGCGTCGCCTTCGAAGTTGTCTCTCTGTCTGAGTATCTCTCTGAGAGTTGAACGAGTGCCGTCCACACTCAGCCATTTGTAGAGGAACACGTGGAAGTGAAGATCCTTAAATGTCTGTTTCAACATGTCTGAGTGAGGAAGGAAAGGTGAAACCACAAGTGAACTTTTACCCCGACAATAAGTCACTCAAAATATCAATGAAAGAGTTTGTGTCTATGTGGTTTATTTTTTGTTCTTTTATGTGGAAGGTTGTCAAACATATTTTGTTCTCATCATGTTTTTGTATAACACATTTGTTTTCTAGGGGTCTTTATTTTGTAGGTTATGATTTATGTTGCCTGATTCCGATTGATTTTGATTTGGAGATCGAGTACAGTACAGAGGTAGGCATTCCCATATGCTGGTTTACGCATTTTGTTTTTATTTTATAGTTAAATCTTTAGTAGTTATTAGTACTTTTAAAACTGGTTTTATTTAATTTTGTTGATTTATTTTTTACACTTATTGGTTTATTGTGTTAATATTAAGTATCATTAGTTTCAGTTATTCATTTTTAATTATGGGATTGTTTTACTTTGAGTACAATCTATTTCAGGGATTCATTGAGTTTGACTCATTTTGTTTGTGGAATCAGTTTGTCGGTGGGGTTAATTTTTAGTTGTGGGACATTTTGGTTTATTCATTTATTGGTTCAGAACATTTTGGGATTATTAATGTGCTGTTTGTAAATAATGCATATAGAGATATTTGATTGTGATGTTTGATTTGTATTTTTGATCGTAAACTAACACAACTCCTCAGATATTCAGTTTACTGTCACATGAGATGACATTCAAACTTCTCACATGGTTTCATTTAAATAACTGTTTGATGCCAACAAAGGTACACTTCTGTATTGTTTCACAGAAAAGAAAAGATGAGGAAAAAGTCCAAAAAGTAAAAACAAATCTGTGTAGCTGTAACTGTATTTTCTTCTTTCCTCTCTCATTAGTCATTGCACGACCCTTCAGCTTTATCTTATGACCTTTTGGAGGGGGCCGAACCCTGGCTTGGAAACCACCGGACTAACTACTTAACTGTATATAAAGTAGTTAAAGCTAGCTCCAGCTCGACCAGCTACAACAGCAAAGTGCTGCTTACACATTGATGTATCAGTATCCATTTTTCTGCAGAATGAGTACTTTTACTTTGATACTTCAAGTACCGTTTGGTGATGATACTTTTGTATTTTTACCTAAGTAGGATTAATACTGGACTGTAAGGTACAAAGTGTTTAGTGTCTCACCTCCGTCATTACCCACGCAGTCTATGATAACACAAACACCTCTGGGGTTAGTGTTTAGTTTGTACCAATCTAGTTGACTCTGTAATGCAAAAGAGAAAGCAAACAAGTTTCATAAATACACTTCACTAATTTAACACACTCAAAAATATCAGGGGAAAAAACTGCACCAATAGTGAGTCTAAACCTTACCTGAGAGTTCTGCTCTCTGTATGCAGGCACTTGTGCATGTATCCTTTCTCTAGCTGATGACAAAGATTAATACAGTGTTATGAATATTAAAATGAAACTAAATGAGCAGCCTGGGGCTTTCCAACTGTTTATACTGCGTAGCTATAAAGCCCCACATGAAATAATATTGCGTATGCTTTTTCCAGGTATTTTACAGTATCTCAAATACATATCTTTTGAAGTTGCTATAATTTGCTAGTATGTCTTACCAATGGGGAGGGACTGTGTTTGTCTTGTTTGCTGTTGAGAATGGGAACCACTTGGAGTGGGGAATGGACACTAAAGAGAAGATGTTTTTTTAAAAAGGTATTAGTTTTATAATAGAGAGAAAAAACTTTAAATGTTGAATAACTTTAGTACACTACTTACAGGAGCTCTGTGCCTTTGCGGTTGAGATGAATGTCCTTCAGATGTTCCAACTGTGGTGCACATGGACAGAAATAAAAGTGAATACAGTAATAAAGTATCATTTAAAGGGATTCTTCTTTTATATTAATCTTTATTATTAATCCTTATTATCACTTTTTAGCAGGCTAAAAGTTCAAATCTATAACATGTGGTTTGATAAATACAGAGTTTATTACTGAAAATTATCTAAAATCTAAAATTGAATCTGGGAAAGAAAAAAAGATATCACTTTTTTCATGGAACTTGATGAAATGCACTTTTAGTATGGACAATGCATGTTCACTGAGAAAAATTGTGTTGCGTAGGTAGCTTTTATACGGTATCTGTTCTGTTTCTGTGTAAATCATGTCTTTTACTTTCTTTTCTGTTAGTCCGTGGGCCACACTAGATATCAGTACCATCTGAGTGTGCAAAACCATACCCATACTAAATTGTTAAGTAAATTAATATATATATATATGTGTGTATATATATATATATATATATATATATATGTATATCATATTAACAGTAATGTGATTTTGAATCCAAGGCAACTAAAACATTTATAAAGGTTGTTCATTGTAATTAAAGCAATGTGTTTGAATCTACATACACGTCATTGTTTTGAAATGAAAAAATGTTGTTATAATATGTACATATAATAATGGCAAGTGAAAATGTAAACTTTGTGGTTTAGGAACCATATTTGTCTCTTTTTTTCCTCTTCATAAGGGTCATCGACCGTTTCAGTAGTATGTGACGCACGAAACAATGATTTTCAGTTCCTATTTCAGTCAGTTCATTTTTTTCCATTCTAAACAATGTGTATGTGTCACATGAGCTGTACATGAACACCGTACACCCTCAAACTTCACTTGAGATTTTCCTTTCACATTTTATCAAGGTGGATTTTCTTGTTCACGATTCATAAACTCTTAGAGCCGTTCATAAAAGTAAAAGGCAGTCTCACCAGACATCTTGTATGCCGTCACTTTTTTGGCCAGGTCGATCCTACCAATGTCTCTTAAGCATTCCTCTATGATGTCGACTCTTTCAGGTGAAACCATATCCAGCTTCTCAAGCTCAATGATCACATCCAAGAAGCTCTGTCACAGAAGAGAGAGGGGGAAGTTTTCTGTTTGAATGCAAGTTAAAATTGTTAAACTCAACTTTGATAATTTTGGGTCAAGTAACTTCCCACCAAAACTCCCCTCCCACACACATAAAAATGGGAACTCCAGTAAGTAAGTGAAAGCAAAATGTAATTTATTTTTTTCACCTTTGCTGTTTCCACCTTCTCACGGGGCAATGTGCTGCTCAACAAGAATTTCACACTGTCCAGATCTTCATTGGCCATATCCTCATTTATATTAGCCATCAATACTCTGCAATGAGGGAAACCATGATCACGTTAGGAACCGCATGTACATTAACTTGGATTGGATTGTTAAAATATAAGTATGACGTCTTATAACACACCTTAACTATGCAATAGAACCAGAGAGACTTAAGACAGCTTAGGCACAGGATGACTCACAGTTTGACAGAAATGTGCTCAAAATGTCAAGTAGTAGGGGGAAGTTACAGGCACTGTTATGTGGTCATGTATTCATGTTGAGGAGTACTGGGGTAAAATTGTTAAGTTAATTTGGTTTTTAATGTCCACCTTTAAAACACTGAACCTCAGGTGTTGCTTCTCCGTTTACACAGTCCTCGTATTAAAGGCTTTCATCAAAGAAGGCTGTTCAGTATTCTTACATTTGCTGCTCGGAAAAATATATTGCTTAGATGGATCGATGATATAATTGTGGGGTGGCATAAACTGATATTTGAGCTAATACCAATGAAATAACATACATATCTAAATGTAAAATGGGTGATTTCTTTAAGACCCTCTTTAAATACTGTATGCTGGTAAAAGACTTACAAAATATTGTACTCAAGGGTCTGATAGATTGCAATATTGAAAATTGGCAAAGCGACATTTTTGGGTTGTAAGGCGAGAAATTTAGTTACTGACTTATTTATTTTGTTTTGTTATTTTTCTTAACATGTTGGTGCATCACTGTCGATTGTTATCAACTGTAATGGACTGAGTGCTTCCTTATCCTTATACATACATAGAAGCTATGACATTTTCCACTACATAGATAGATACATAGATAGATAGATAGATAGTAACTTTATTGATCCCGAGGGAAATTCAAGATATTTATATGTGTACAATCATCCCTTTTGAGTATATTATGTGCTATGTACAGTATGTGTCAGGGATCTAAGTGTGATGTTTAGTTCTTGCGGCCACTGTGTGTTTTGTCTGTGTTTGTGTTTAAAAGCATAATTAAAACAATAGTGTTGAAGAAAAAACCCATCTTACCTGAATCTTGGCAGCACCTGCCTGTGTTTCAGAGCCCTCTCCACCTCGTCCCTGTTGGTTTTATACACCTTCCTCAGGATATCAAAACGTCTCAACTGCAGAATCAGCTCAGTCAGAAACAGGTTGCCCCTCTCGAGGCACGTCACTTTAGATTTCAGCATCTCCTTCATACAAGCCACGCTGTTGTCCGTGTCCAGGATGTCACACAGGTAGAAGAGCCTCCTGCGCTCACAGCTGCTGAGAGCTTCTGCTGTTTGATTAATGGCCTGGAGCTGTCGTTGATCCGGAAGAGCCATGGACTTTGGACGTTTATTGTATGACCAACCTGTAAACTGAACCAGACTGAAAGTTAGTTGCGAATAAACCATCATTAAAGTACATCAAACTGAACAGATTATGGAAACAACCTACCTTAACGTCGAGATCAGACGAAAGATCAACCTAAAGAGGAATTTAGAGGACGTCGTCAACCCACACAGGAAAGATGACGCACCACTAAAGTATACGCTTCTGTTTCTGGGGAAATACCTAGCTTAATTTAGACTTATTCAGAAATACCTTAACTTGTGCACGACGAGTTACTGAAAGTTATCTAAAGATATGCACACTTGATAACGCGATAGGTGCGAGGTAATATTAGTAATTCTTCTAAGTTTTAAACAGCTGCACAACACAGAGATAAGTAAAGTGAAAGTGAAAGTAAAGAAGGCGGTAGCGCTCTGATAATAAACACATTCTTAAAGGCACAAACAGCAGAAGACTAAAGTCCATTTAAAGACAATTTATCAACACTTAAAACTACAAACTAGATGGATTCAAACCCCTTTATTATTGACTTATTATAATGTATAACGTTGGATGTGATGGCTTACTGGAGAGTGAGAAACCCTTCAGCATTTATAAATGGATTAATACTATCTCTTTTTTTTCTTTTTTTTTAAACAGAGTTTATTTCTGGATTTTGTTAATACAACTCTGACAATCCACTGCACAAACATGTTTTGGACTGATCCCATCCACCCCCCCCCCCCCCCCCAAGACAATACCCTGAGGGCACTCAAAAAAACAATAATAAAAAAAAACAAGTGTACAAAAATAAATATATATATAAATAAGTACACACAAATATACAATTAAAATAAAATAATCATAGTTAAAAAAATAGATAAAAAAATGTGTCAATACTATTTCTAACTGTATTATTACAAAATAGAAAGGATAAACAACAGTCAGTTTAATTTTTCACAACCTGGCAACCACATTTTTTCTTATTAATGGCTTATTATTACTGATCTATAAAGCATGAGTAAGCAATTAATAAGGTGCCTTTAGCACAAAATATTAAATACAACAGGAATTATTAACAATAGCATGAGTAAATATTTAAAAAGACCGGAGCTGATATAAACGCTCTCTCTCAATGAAATGACCAATGAGACTTTGACCAATCACAGCTGTGATTGGTCAAAGTCTCTGCCTGAAAACAGAGTCATGAGGAGGTGCAGAAGTCTAGTTTTCTCTCAGAACACTTGAATTACAATATACTTAAAGGTTATTATGGAATTTTTGCCCAATGATGCCAAAAAATATATACTGCCTACTGTCACTTTAATGCAGTCAAGTGCGCTCAAAACCATGAAGGCATCATCAAGCTTATACAGAAAAGTCTAAGTATACTTGGCTAATACTGACAAGTATACAGAAAAGCTTATACAGAAAAAAGTAAAGTAAAGTCTAAGTATACTTCGCTTGTAGGCTTACTTGTACTTAATCTTTCGATCGAGATATACTTCAGAAAAGTATAATTAAGTATTCTTGCCTTATAGGCCTATAGAAAGGTACACTCCAGATAATGTTACTCACTTTACAGTGCATTTATTTCTTCATATATTTTGATATGTTTCATATTTTCCCATTAATATACTTTGCTTACGGATATTCTACTGCTGCCAATTTACACATCCTTTATATAAGTCGTAAAATCGGTTGTGTGAAGTTTTCTTTAACAGTATGGATCGTACTGCCACTTTAATACAATCACGTGCGCTCAAAACCTCTGATTCTTAGTTTTCCGACAGTTTCTGAACGCATCATTTCCGCCCCCCGCTGCATTGTCGCTCGAGCTTTTCTGCTTACCAAAGCGCACGAGTTCATAGTGATGGGAATTCAGGCTCTTTTTAGTGATCCAGATCATTTGGCTCAGCTCACCAAGAAGAGACGGCTCTTTAAGCTTCCAAACGGCTCTCCATTTTACCACTTCTGCCTTTTCAGCCAAATATAGCTTTAGCTATTTTTGACCTATGATGAGTATGTGTGCACATATATCACTTAAATTATTCAATATAATTATACTATACCTTATAATTTCCAGACTACCGTAATTTTACATGCTGCTTCGTTTCCGACTGTCACTCATCTTGTCTGCTATTCGCGCACCGCACTCCTCTCTCTTTCTCTCCTCCTCTCCCTCCTGCTCTGTACCTGTAGACCGTCAGCGTGCCGCGCACTAGTGATGGCGAGCTGAAGCTTCATGAAGCATTGAAGCTTTCCAGCAAATTGGTTCGGAAAAGGGTTCATTTCTCGAGGCTTCATGTGCACGAAACCACCTGGTAGCCAAAGAGTGTAAAACAGGCAGATATGATTTTGTGATCTGTGATATACTGTATTTTGCACCAGTAAAGGCTGTTGGGAATGACTACAAACAATGAAAAAAAATATATATTACCATGTAATCCATTTATGTCTATATAATATATAATATAATGTCTATTTTCTAGTAAGCATATTATGAATATATAACATACATGTATAATAAACTGTAATTGTTTTATGAGTAATGCATCTTATGTGTGTAAACCAATCCTTTGGTCAATAATTGTATTGAGGTGTAGTGTAATATAATATAATAATGGCAGAAGGGGTAATATTAGTGTTCTATGTCACTTCTGGAAAGTGGCATTGGTTTAACCAGTGAAGATCTGAACCACTTCCTGAACCAGTCAGCGGTATGGCCCGGCAGCGAGGCTTCGGACGTCATTGGTCTAAAACGATACAAGCCTCGATACGCGCATCGCGGAAAACTTCCTGGATTACTCGACACATGCTCCGAAGCCTTGGCACAGCACGTAACATCACTAGAAGATCGTCCTATCATTCTGCCTTGAATTAATTAAAGGAGAAGAAGAAAAAACGGCTCTCGGACAGGAGCCGGCTCTTTGAACCGGCTCGTTCTTGACCAACACATCACTAGTTCAGCACCATTGCAGTGTGGAGGAGAGATCAGACTGGAGGTGTAGCTCTGCTGAGAGAAGAGAGAAGAGGGTTCATTTAACAGGAAAGATACTCGACCTAGGGTGACCGCTCTCACCTTTACTGTCACCGCGTGATATTCACCATAAAGCAGCTTCAGTCCTGGTGAGTATTTAGTGAAACATTCAAGGTTTTCCAGGTAGTCGCAGTCAACATCATCATCATCACTGTGTGTGTCGGTGAGGAGGCTTCAACTGTCTCTAGCTAGGGGACAACAGAGACAGATGCTCCGGTGTGTGTTGGAGATCAGGCAGTTAACTAACAGTCTGGCCTGGTCACGACTGAGATGAGGATGTCCACAAGCTGCTAACAGCCGAGCTAAAGGAGGCTGACGTTGAGCTCTTCAGGCTGTCGTGGCACTGAGTGTTGTAACGAAGGTTAAGCTAGTTAGCAGTTTACCTGGCTAACAGAGCTGCGTAGAAACACACAGATAATAACACGTTAGCCATAGCTTCTGTTACAGTGTTTAAGGTGAAACAGCAGGTAGGTTGTCACGCACACATTGTAGTCCTGAAATACAATACCTCTTGAAGTTGAACTCTACAAAAACAGCTGCAGCTTATTTGTTAAAAAAAAAAAGGTTTTATTTTGAAATTTATAAGCGGAAGTCTCAATTTGGCACCCCTTGTAGGTTTTTATGTAGAGTAAATCACTAATGTCTCTGAATAGCCTTTTCTAGCAACCCCCAGTGGCCTATACTTCTTTTTAACTTAAAATAAGAGAGTATACTTTCAGTTTACTTTTTGTGTACTTGTCAGAGATATTCTTAACAAAAGTATACTTGGCTCATACTGACAAGTATACAGACAAGTCTAAGTATACTTGGCTAATACTGACAAGTATACCGACAAGTCTAAGTATACTTGGCTCATACTGACAAGTATACAGAAAAGTCTAAACATACTTGGCTAATACTGACAAGTATACAAAAAAGCGTATAAGAAAAGTCTAAGTATACGTGGCTCATACTGACAAGTATACAGACAAGTCTAAGTATACGTGGCTCATACTGACAAGTATACAGACAAGTCTAAGTATACTTGGCTCATACTGACAAGTATACAGAAAAGTCTAAGTATATGTGGCTCATACTGACAAGTATACAGCAAAGTCTAAGTATACTTGGCTCATACTGACAAGTATACAGAAAAGTCTAAGTATACTTGGCTAATACTGACAAGTATACAGAAAAATCTAAGTATACATGTCTTGTAGGCCTACTTTTACTTAATCTTTCAATCGAGATATACTTAAGAAAAGTATAATTAAGTATTCTTGCCTTATAGGCCAACAGAAAGGTATACTTGGCTTGTAGTTGTGCTCTATTAGTAGGCCTATACTTCTTTTAAACGTAAAAGAAGAGAGTATATAATACCTCTTGAAGTTGAACTCTACAAAAACAGCTGCAGCTCGTTTGTTCAAAATTTTTTTATTATTTTGAAATTTATAAGCAGAAGTTTCAATTTGGCACCCTTGTAGGTTTTTATGTAGAGTAAATCACTGTCATGAGAACTAAAGTCTCTGAATAGCCTTTTCTAGCTACCCCGAGTGTCCTGTTTTAGTGACTTGTATGCTTTATTTCTTGCTCATTAGTACTATCATGTATGTGAGTTTGCAGCAGTACCATGTGATTTAAATGACCACCATAAGTATGTACATTTCTCAGTTTTGTTAGGTAAAAACAGTGCTATATTATTATACCTGGGCTACGCATCTTCTATAGTAGACCAATAATACTCCAATAATATTTCAACTGGAACATTATACGGTTAAGGTGGTGTGTTTGTACATAGTGTTAATACTTAAAGTGCTTTCTTGTGTTATTTGTAGTACCGCTCTATAATATGTTACAGCCTGGAATCAACACCAGCCTGACAGACAGACAGACAGACAGACAGGCAGGCAGGTATACATGCAGAGCTCAGGTGTGAGAGCTATTCATCATTCAGGTTTTAGGAGCAGTGTCCCAGTCAGGATGCTCCTACATATTATACAGCAGGATAAAGAGACACATTATCAATTTCTACAGTGAATAAAAGACACTAGGAGATATTGGGTTTGAGGGTCCTCCCCCAAGAAAATGTGAAGGTTTTTGACTTAAAACTATGCAATTTTACATCATTTTGGACCATTATTATTACTAGATAAATGATTATTTGTATTATTTATCACAGCCTTCGCCTGAACATTCAATTCTTCTTGAAATGTTAGCCCTGTAAAGTCATATTGTATAAATCAAAACAGCAGATTCAGATAACTTAAAATAATGTTTCATTAATTATATTTGTTCACAAAAGTTCACTAGCTATTTTACAAAAAGGACATGAACATTGTATTGATAAATTACAGCACCCTTGTTCTCACTCCCACTCCTCTCGCCCAGGTGCTCCCCACATAGTTTTTATGTTCGTAAGGCTTATGAGGCGTGGCACAAATCCGCTGGCGCTGTGCCATTGTGAATCTCCCAGAGAACCTGATATGGAGAGGGCAGAGAAGAGTATCGGCAGCTTGTGAGAAGTGCCGGTACGCAAGAAAAAGTCACTGGTAGTGCGTACCGGTGAGCACTGGCCCACTTCGAGCACTGGGTATAAACAAATAACTGAGAGGCATTTCAGTAAATAAGGTGGAGAGTGTATAGTGCATGGCCAGTTTAGGAGCATTAGACCAGGAGTCTGGTTGTACTTAAAGCTTTTCACCTAGAATCATTTAATCTGCTGTTTTCAGGCACTTATATCTACACCATTTGGCTGAAGACAGGTTCTCATTCTTACCCCAGTGGTGTTTGATAAACTGTGCTTGGACAGAACAGTGTTTTTACATCAGACCAGTAGCTCAGTCCTCAAAGTTACCAGCAACCAACACTCCTTACAACAGCAACATCACTAATTCATTCCTCTCTGCTCTGCCAAGCCAGTTTTACTTCTGCCAAGTTGCTTTCTTGTTGCTGTTGACACACTGCTGTTTTTGTATCAGTAAATCAAATGAATGCTACTTGGAGTGATATTTGGTCATGATAGGTAAACTACCCCTCAAATAATGGCGTCATCATGGGCAAAGATGTAGAGCTGGAGATCCAGATAATTCCATGCCATCTGCTGCTCACCCTCAATCATCATCATCATCATCCTCCTCCTCTCTCCTCCTTCCTCGCTCTATCTCTGCCACCATGTGTTTTGGGACTAGGCTATCATCAGAGCTGTGGCCTATTTTAGACAGAAACTCCCATTTACCCACTTAATCTGTGTCCCTGTCTCCAGGAGTTGAGTTTCTTCTATTGCTCAGTCTAACAAATGGTAAATTATTCAGCCCGTGTTCTTTGATGAGGAGCAGAAGGCCCTAAAATGTATCAGATGTGGAGTTGGTGAAATCAGCAGTATAGTTATGAAGTCATGTGCTGTATAAAACTCACTTGAAGCTGAGGGAAACTCTTATGAACTCTGAACTGACTAATAATGCACAACATTGCCGTTTGTTGCCCACATGTCTGCAGCAGATGTGAGCTTATTGAGACAGCGTTAAACCAAAACAAATCTAGCCGTAAGTGTATTGAGCCCCAGAGTGTGTTGCCTCCCTCCCACCTATGGTGATGCACACACGCCTAGGGGATCAAAGCTGTAATTAGCCTGCCATGGATTAGCAGTGGGGACTATTTTCCACTGTACTTGCTCCCACAGAGCCAGAGGATCACACAGGCAGCCAGCCCACTGTCCTTCCTCTTCTTCCAGTAGAGAAAATCTGAATTGGCATGTTTGTAGTTGTCCCCTCCAGGCCAAGCAAACGAGACGCATGAGTTTGGACATCGGGCATTTCTTAAATTGATTGTGGTATTTTCCTTTTGTTTGTTGTCATTCGGCATCGGAATCAGCTCTTGATGTACTTATAAGTCAACAGTGGAGTCATTCCAGTCGTGTTGCGTGCAGACAGTCTTGAGAATCAGCTGGATATGTGGTTTGCATGCTGAGAGAGCTGTGGTGCTGCTGACTCACTGCACTGCCAGGTATGAGGTCTGTCTGTGTGTTGGCTGTCTCCATGATGTACAGTATGTCTCTCCCCCAGCGCACCCCCTGCTCAGAGACTTGTCTCTCCTTCAGCCAAACACGAGTTCATACTGTTCCTCCGGGGGCTCCAAAGAGGTGGAGCAGCATAATGTGTGTACTCTCTTGTTTGTAAATGAATCAATGCTTTCAAAACTGATTGGTTTGGGAATCACAGGGTATATTGCCCAGGGTAATGATGATGGTATTATCATATGGGCAATTCTGCCAAATGCAATGCACGTCAGGAGGGCGAATGCTTGTGTTTAGGGCTGCAACTAACAATATTTTCATCATCGATTAATCTGCAGATTATTTTTCTCAATTAATGGATTAGAAATAGAAAAGTTGTTGTTAGTTGTTTAGTCTATAAAATGTCAGAAAAAAATGTCGGTCAGTGTTTCCCAAAGGCCAAGATTACGTCCTCAAATGTCTTGTTTTGTCCACATCTCAAAGATATTCAGTTAACTGTCATAGAGGAGTAAAGAGACCAGAAAATATTCACATTTAAGTAGCTGGAATCAGAGAATTTTGACTTGTTTTTCTTCAAAGATTACTCAAACCGATAAATTGCTTATCAGAATAGTATAATAGACAAATTGCTGCAGCTCTAGTTGTGTTGTTAAAGTTATAGGATTAAGTCACTGCATTATGATTCAGTTTTACAGAAATTTAGAGGAAGTACAAGTGTCTACAGATACAACAATATGTACACATGTACTATCAATCAAACAAAAGTCATAAACAGCCATAAATCGGTAAAAGGCAGAACTGCCAGAAAGCAGAAATGTTGGCAGCATTAAATGTGTCATAAAGGATGGATCCACCATATCTTACTGTACCTCAAATATTTTCAATATTGGCTAATGAAGCTTAAAAGAAGAGTCAAAATTAGGAAGTTACTGTGGGAAATCCATAAAAACCATCCATGCATGTTGCCAGTGTGTCACTAATCTCTCCAAGGAGAACACATTGTACAAATTCTTTGTCAAACCTGTAACTCAAACTTTGTTTTTGTTTACGTAGTTGACATGTGACAGAGGAATATGTGTGCTTGCTGTGTAAGACTTTCAAAAGTTCTCACTTTATATGTGGAAAGTAGCCTATGCTAATGAACTATGCTGCCATCGTCGGAGTGCTGGTTTGCTTGGACGTGTGTGAATGTTTTGATTAGGTTAGATTAACTGTATTATCCCTCCGGGGAAATGGCTGGTTCCCATGGAAGTGGTGAAAGGCTTTGTTATTGTTCTGCTGTACAGTATGACCGGTTGATTTCAGTGTGCCACACTAGACTCTCACCTCCTTCTCTTCATTTCAGTGAGTGCTACGTTTGCAACCCTCCATTAATACGACGCTGTGTTGGCAGAGCAAGTGGTTAACCTTTAATCCACCATTCTGGATTTGACACAGCTAATTTACAGCTCGTGTTTTAGCCAAATCTATCTGATACACTGTTGAAAATAAATAAAGAAAGATAGCTATTAATATATAATTAAAGCTATATTTTTTCTACTTTATAGCAAACTACAGAAGATCTCACAGCTATGGACTATCAGTGTTAGATGCTTCAACAAGGTAGAGCGGAGACATCTAGTTTAATAATCAGATCCAAAAGAGAGAGCAAAACTAAACATACTAATTCATCTCTCGCTGTTTGTGTTTCTTGACATTTGCCTGATATCTGCAGACAGCTGGCTAGCTAGCATTAGCTACCTTACAGGAACTGACTGAACAAAGTAGAACCTGAACACTTTTCATTCGACTCCAGTGGCGACACATCTCGTAACCAGATAAAATTTCGTCAACAAATACAAATGGAGTCTTTTTTTCAACCCATACTACTACAGGTGTACATATAGTGTAACTATTCTCATCACAGTTTATGGGATTATTGACATAAACATTACTTTTTGACTATTTGTGCAAGTTGCAATAACTACATTTTCACAATGTAGACATTTTACACATAGTGCAAAAGCGTAAATTCAAATGAATTAAATATATTGACCAGTCCTGTTTCCGACCAACAGTACCAAATAAGGCTGCAACTAATGATTATTTTCATTATTGATTAATCTGTCTATTATTTTCTTGATTAATTGATAAGTTGTTTGATTTATAAATTGTCAGAAAATGGTGAGAAAATGGTGAAAAAAGGGTTTCCCAAAGCCCAAGACGACGTCCTCAAATGTCTTGTTTTGTCCACAACTCAAATATATTCAGTTTACTGTCATAGAGGAGTAAAGAAACCAGAAAATATTCATATTCAAGAAGCTGGAATCAGAGAATCTGACTTATTTTATTAAAAAATTACTCAAACCGATTTATCGATTATCAAATTAGTTGGCAATTAATTTAATAGTTGACAACTGATCGATTAATTGTTGCAGCTCTAAACCATTCTCGTTACAGTTTATGGGATTATTAACGGGTAACGCCGCAAACTGTCATATATTGGATTTGACTAAATCCAATATATTGACGAGCTCTATTTCCGACCAACCCCAAACCCCTAAGTATTCAATTTACAGCGATGGAGAAGCAGCAAATCCTTAACATGAGAAGCTGGATTCTGTGAATGTTTGACATTTTTGGCTGATAAATGACCAACCCTGCTGCTCTGTAGTAGTGCCCTAGAGGTCAACATGGCTAGGATGGTTGAACATCACACAGGTCTTGCACACTGGGACCAAACTCAATTGAAGGACTGTGTGGTAGGAATAGATTAGTTTCTTTGGGAGCTTCTCGCTGTAAACATACATTTTTACGAAGAAGTAACCACTTAAAGTATGTTGATATGTTATTTAAGACTGCCCCACCAAAATTTACAGCTGTATATTGAGCATTTGACTACTCCGGCAACTCCTGAACAAAAGGAAACAACAGATCTTGTTGTTGATCTGAACATAATTTACAAGAGACTGAAAGACACCTGAGCTTTCCCACTGTTGTACTTGATGTGAGTGGGGAAACACAAGCTCTGTATCATTAATGTGGTGGCATGGACGGTTTGTTCAAGCCAAGATAATAGGTCGTCATCCTCTCAGAGCCACTGTTTTCTGCTGGGCCTTGCCTTCCTTGTCGGTCGGCTCTCTGCTCTCCTGCTCAGCTTGCTGGTCACGACTCAGCGCCTGTCTCAAGTTGAACAGATGCCAAAGCCCGGTTGATTCCAGGAGCCTTTGAATTATTGCCAGTTATTTGTTGTTGTGATATGATGGGAAAGACATGGAAGGGAAGTGGAGGCTTTTGCTGGCTCGAGCTGTGAGCACTGGAGAGTGAGGCACATGTTAACGAAAGTGTTGCCTTGCATTTAGTGAGGCGTAGCTGCTAATGCTGCTGGTGTACTGAGCACTGTTTGGTAATAAGGGGGTGGAGGATTTTTCAAATTATGCAACCTGATCAAATATAGACAGTCAAAACTCAGTCAAAAGGAACTGTTTGCATGGCGTAATTACATTTTTTAGATGTCTAGGTCCGAAGTCTGGCCAGAGCTCGATGCTTATTAACTTGGCTATGGTTTCTAGCAGAACACTGTCATTGTCCTGCTAGTGTAATTTCTTTGCGTCTGCTGCAGTGGGGTAGATGGAGCCCACATTGTTGTTGTTTTTCTTACTGTAGGAAACAATTTTATTTAACAACCATTATGAGTCTCTGGGGTGGGAGGAAGTCTAGAGGCCAAGCTCTCTGGCTTGATTTTCTTGGTATTCAGCAGTTTTGCAGCCCACCCCCCATTATCCGAGATGGTAGTTTAGTAATGCGCCCACTCTCCTCTGTTTTCCCCTTAGTTGATCTTTTGGTCACGCAAGCCGCGGCGGTCTCAGGCCGGTGGGCCGTGCCGTGCCGTGGTCTTGGCATGTCACAAAAGCTCAAGGTGGCCTATTGTTAGAAGACTGCTGAGCAGCTTATTTGGCAGCGCAGCATTTTCCTCCGTTTCTCTGGAGTAAAGTTAAACACTTAGCTGCTCCCCCACACACACCACGCACCATGTCAGCAGCTGTGCTAAATACTGTGGAATTAGTGGTCATGTGTCTCTACTGTCAGTCAGTGAACTTGTGACTGCCCAAGCTTTCATAAAAAAACAATCCCCTCCACCTCATGACTCTTTGTTTTATAATACTTATCATGTACAATGCAAAACAGTACAATAGACTGCTATAAATCCTACTTGTGAAACTTGTAATGTTCAGTTTTTGTTAGACAAATGTTGAATAACCTCTATGGTATTTGAGGATGTATTGGTGATGCTATATTGTACAGCATCATAGAGATAAGGTTGATAGTAATGTTTACTCTTTCTTATATACATGAGGGGAACAGAATGTTAAAGTAGAAATGAAACGTTCAACCAAGTTAAGCTGGTTTACTAAATGGATTTCCACTCTAATGAACTATTATATAACAAACATGACAAATGTAAGCATTTAAAAGAAAAAAGAAGCTCTGTTTTATCTTTCATGGCAAGAGTGCCGCCATATTGCAGTACTCTAGCCTGTGATGTCACAAGATTGGTTAGCTCGGCTGAGTTGCACAGATACAATGGTAGAGACCGTGAAAGACAGATACTGAGGAGACACAGGACAGAAGAAAACATAAGAGGGGACACTATTGTATTGTACCTGGATGTAAAGAGTTTTACAATGTTAAAACCAAGGACAAAACAGTCCATTTCTACCAATAATAAAATAACTAACTATCTAACTCGATTATACTCCCAAGCTGACGTGCACATGGACCGACTTGGTGGGCTGCTGTCAGAGGCATCTCCGAGCGGTGTGGATGAGGGAGCCACAGTCTTCACTCTGTGGTGTCCATGTGTCCATTGTTAAAGGAGAACACGGATAACATTAGGGTGATAATGTCTCTAGTGTTTGCTTTGGAGATGAGTTCTATTTTGTGACGGTAGTTTTGGTATGCTAACGTTGAGCCGGTAGGTAGCTAGCTAGCAGAAGCTACCGGCAAGTTACACAAACAAACGCTATAACGTGGGCTTCAGAATACAGTAGTGCTTTCAGCGTTTATTTTCTTAGCGACCCTGTCTTTGAACAGTCTGTATGAGACAGCAGAGTACAGATTAGCTTGGTTGAACGTTACGTTTCCACTTTAAAAATGAAATCCAATAAAACACCACCACTAACCGCAGCTTAGAAAAATTGATAGACTTGTGTGACACAGTGTGTCAACAACTGAACATTACAACCTTCATGAGGATTTATTGCACCACAGTTGTCCCCCCAGAATTACTCTAAGGTGCATTATTGATTATGTTCTATGTATCATACACCAGAAATGCACAACAACTCTCAACTTACTACTTTGGTAATACAGTCGAGTATTAAGGTGTTATTTTTCCTTTTGTAATGAAAGCCATGACTTGTCAAGACGCTACACTTGGCAGTCTATGTGCTTCCTTGCTTATTATGATGCTTGTCTGAAAAGTATAGGGTGTTGAACACAACAACCCATTGTATGTCATCCTGGATGAGATCACAAATGCTTGAAATATAGCAAATGCCATTGGCTTTTAGAAGTCGAGTTGTTTCTCTTTAATCCCCAGCTCTAATATGTGTAGGTGAGATTAGTGTGGGGCACTCTGGAGGGTATGTTTGTATGTGTTTATCCCGTATGTAGATGTGAATACACGCAACATTTGCATTGAGAGCGTTTGTATGCCTCAGTTTTAGGAGCAGAGCGGAAGGAGGCAGGATGCTGTTGGCATTCACCTGTGCTGTTTTGTGTTGTGGCTCACCCTGTCTAATTGGTGGAACCGTGTGTGTATGCGTGCGTGTGTGTCTGTGTGTGTGTGTGTGTGTGTGTGTGCTTAGTTGCAACACGGGCCCATCCCAACACGTCTGGCCCTGCAGCTGCAGCAGAGCTAATTTTAGCCCAGGATGTGCGTACGCCTCAGTTCCCCTCGCCTGGCCTATGAGAGATGAGGAGAGGATGAGGGAGCCAATCTTTCACTCTCTCCTTCTCTCCTCTATTCTGTGCACCCAGCTCTCTTTTTCCTATCTTTCTGTATTATTACCTGTGTTATGTATTATTTATGCATTTTCTTTGTCCACGTGTCCTCGGGGCAGAACTATTGATTTGCACAGGAACATACAGTATATTGACTGCATTTGCCTGTTTGTGACCTTTACTCACCAAAAGTCCTTTCTGTCAGTTGGCGTCTCACTGAGGTGTGTACCTCTTGGCCTCGCTATCTTTATGATCTATGGTCATTATTCTGTATAGAAAACCAGGCAATAGGGGTAATTTTCCAGTGCTGTATTTGCTATAAATAAACCTCATTCTATTCCTGTGCAGACAGCCTGCTCCACTGGTGAGTGGCTGGTTCTTGTTACGAACGAGAGAGGCACAGGGATGGAGATTACAGCCGACTGGTTCACTGTGGTCAGGTATTAGAGTTAATCCCCCACCTAGGGGAAAGTGTCTGCATAAAGTGTGTGTGTAGCATGATGTGTTTCATGAGGAATGGCCACCTGCAAACACACATGCACCAAAGAGGTCGAGTAAAATTCCCTCATGACTGTGTCAAAATAAATGTGTTCGAGGAAACAAAATGAGCGCACGCATATGTGTGATTTCGTGCTTGCTCATGCATTTGGGCTGTGCTACGTGTTTATGTGCAAATCAGCAGACTGAAACAAACTCACAGTGGCCATTAACCTGACCCAGATTCTTAAACTGGACTTTTAAGCCCCTGTAGACGCAACTCAGTTCAGTTATTGGTAATAACTTATATTTTCTGATTGGAGCAGTTAAATGGCCCTAATTTAGAAAGTACAACATGTTCAAATCTCACAACATTTGAGTGTGCTGTATGAGTTCAGTATCACAATATTGAAACAGTGAGGTGATATCTTTAGGAGGGATGACACAAGAACCGGTATCTCAGTACCAAGTCAATGCCAAAATTCTGAAAACGTGACTGTACTTGTTTTTCTACAGTACCGTAGGTACCGTCAGGGCTAGATACTAACGGCGTCCCGTCATACCGGGGAAGATAGAAAATGTGTTTGGGACCATAGACTGTATGTAAGAAGTGGATGTGGTCACCGTGATGTCACCCATTGGTTTGTGGACTGACATTTTGAAGCCTCGAGTTCTGCATTTTGGCCACAAGGTAGCCACGCCCTAAAACATCCCCTGCTTTATGGTCTATTTGACTCTAAATGGGACCATAATTTAGTAAATGAACATCATGCTGTATTGAAGAAGACTTGAAACCAGCGATTGAGACCATAAACTCATGTTTGTAATATATACTGAGGTAATAAATCAAGTAAGAAGTAGGGTCATTTTCTCATAGACTTCTATACAACCAGAGGAGTCGCCCCCTGCTGGCTATTAGAAAGAATGCAAGTTTAAGGCACTTCCAGATTGGCTTCACTTTTCAGACCCAGTAAACTCACTATCGACTATGGACATGCTATTTTTTCCCTGATAATGCTACATTGTGATCAACTAATCCGTGTTGAAATCAGCAGGACAAGAGCTACTTAACGTTAGCTGTTAGCAGCCAGTAAGCAGCACAGTCCTTCATGGGGCTAACGTTAACAGGAGATGACATTTATTTACATTATGATGCGTTCAGGCTCTATTCAGTAAAAAATGAGGACAAAGGTAAATTCTAATGCTATCATGATGTGTTCAAATGTGGTCTCGTAAAATGTAGTTTTTTACGAGAAACTTGAATAAATCTAGTTGTTTGTAGGAGAAGTTTTCACAGCAATATAAACCAGATAACAGAGGGGAAATTATGACCTGTTTAACTTCCTAACAGAAACCAGTATGCAAACAGTAATAAAGGAAGTACATGGGATTTATTGTTTTACTTTTGTTTTTTTTACTGTGGTTTCGAGAATCGTGGAATTTCTCTGGTATTGGTATCGACTACTAAATTTCTGGTATGGTGACATCCCTTATCTTTACTAAGAAAAACATTTGAAGTCCCGTAATGGCTTGCATCCACCCTGCTTACACTGAATCTGTCCCTGTTTGACCCTGTGATCTGACCTTCCTCTTGAAGAGGTTAAACACAAAGAAAAATTTCCCAACACGGGTCAATACATTGTCATACCATCATTGTTGAATATTTACTTTGTCATGGTCACAGTAGACAGACTTGAAGGAAGAAGGACAGCGTCAGAAGTAGCGCAAACAGAACAGACACAGAGCTAGCTCAAGCTCAATAATTCATGGCTGACTGAGCTAAGCTGACCTTGAAAAATCCCCACTGTTGAAACCTGGCACTGCTCATTTAGGGCAACGGGGAGAAGTTGAGACAGACAGATACAAACCCACGCGTATAGTACATTTGTAGTCTCCCTTGTGGTAAGGTGTTTTTTCTTCATTGTTGAGCATTCATTTTGAACTTTCATCTAGTTCACACATGGTCTTTATTTAACTTTGGTTGTTTTTTGTATCTTCACTAGGTTTGAGTTCACATGTGAGAGAGAAACATGTTTGTAACTTACTGTGTCACAGTAAGGAAAGGAAAGCAGCCTGTCTGCTCTTCTCTAAGAGATTTTATTGTGAGAAAGCTTAAAAAAAGAACTGTTATAGCAATCGGTGATGCAACTCATGCTGTTTTATGTCTATAAAGAAGAGGATCTTGACTGGCAAACACTTCTACAGTCTGGACTGATTTTCATATTCAGCTCTTCCGTTTGTTGTTACTGCACCTGGTACTGTACAAACATCAGGAAAAGTGAATAATGGCAATGAGCACAGGCCCATCATGCTTTGCTGAAGGGACTGAAATCAGATTTGTTCCCTCATTCCTCCTCTCTCCGCCAAAATCTCTCACTAATCTCATGGCACGACCGTTTGCCAAAATTCAGTCTGACAATTTAACTCCCAAATAATTGTGTGTGTGTGTGTGTGGGTATCAGTTTTGATTACAAGTGACGGTAGGCGTGCAGCCTAAACTAACAAAACATGAAAACTGTGGTGCAGCAGAGAAAAAACTGTAGGCGCGATCGCACCAGTTGTTTAGAGGTCTGCAGCACACAACAGCCGGCTTTTCCTCGAGTGTTTAGGACACTTCTTTACACGTCATGCTGAAAAGTATTGCACCCAGTTATCACACTCGCTGACTAAGGCTACTGCAGCATTTGTCATAACGATGCAACACCATACTTATTTTTTCTTCCAAATGTTCCTACATTTGCTCTGCTTTGATGGATGTTGTGAATGCTCACTTTGCAGACTCATGTTTGGAAGTGACACACGGTGAAAGTAGATGACTTTGTAGGGGGGAATAAAATGTTTATTTTATTTTCATCACGAAGCAACTGCAGCCATGCTTAATAGAAAAGCCCTTTGTAACATGACACCCAAATAATTCAGTGTTTGTTTTTATATATATATATATATTTTTATATATATATTTCTCTATATATATATTTCTCTATATATATATATATTTATATATATTTATATATATATATATATATTTATATATATTTATATATATATATATAAATATATATATTTATATATATATTTATATATATATTTATTTATATATATATATTTATATATATACGTATATTTTATATATAATTATATTTAAGTAAGAATATTATTCACAAATATTTAACACAGAGCATTTTCACTTTCTCCCAACCCCACTGCCTAGACAAAATAATGTATAATATCATATCTACACGGGGGATGATGGTTCAAAATGAAGTAATACGATTTAAAAAAATAAATAAATAAAGGAATGAAATAAAATTTTAAAAAAATAAATCACCAAAAGCAAAAAAATGTATAAATAAAATAAAAATCAATAAAGATTAAAAGCCATATTTCAGTGTTTTTAAGGCAGTTCATGACTGTTAGTGATTCACTCAGAAGCCAAAACTGCCAACACTGGCAGGGAAAATGTGAAACTGTTTCCCAAAAAAGAACTAATACAAGCTCAGTGTTGATTTGGTTTATCTTAATACAACTAAGGGCGGTTTCTACTTGGACAGACGAGCTATTGAAATCACCAATGGCAGTCTCCTGTCTCCTGTCCCCTGTTTTGGGTGCAGCAGTGGTTAAGAGTGGTTCTCTGTACTTTGCAGGGCAGTAACCTTGTGTATGTTTACATTGGTTTAATGAGTCACTTAGTCACGGATACTCGTATGATTCATCCGTCTGCAATGAATGATGAACATTGTTAGGTGCTTGAGGGAGCCCTCCATTTAGTACTCATTTGAAATAAGACTCCAGTTACTAAGGGGATAGCTTGTAGGCTGAAGCTATGTGGTTTTATGTCGTGCATTGTTGCTAATGTGTTCTTTTATCTGCGTACTCATCAGTTGGACTGGAGCCTGCCATATAATGCTGCAGCTGTTGTGAGGACTGGCTAAGACGGTGTGTATGTAAGAGTGGAGTCATGGTACAAAATGTTAATCTTACGTTGTGGTTTTGGATTTTAGCTCTGACTTGACTGATTGCATTAAGGGATTTTTCATTGACCAGCTTAGCTAACAAATACAGTACTTATTGAGTCATGAGAACTGCAGAGGTTCCTGACTCCAATATGAAAACAACCTCAGTCAGAGTGTGAATAGCGAGCAGTGCTGTCCCCTCCCTATTAGGTGCAGTTAGAACAACATGTAGCACTCAATATCTGCCTGACTGAGCCCTTTCCTAAGTTATGTATTAATAAGTGGCCGTGTGAAAGGGTCTTCTATTTTAGCCCCGTAAAATCAACATAAGAGTAGATTTATATTGTGTAGAGACTGAGAAAGGATCGATTGAACACCGATTAAAAATGCATGAAAGATTGCGGCAGTTGTTTGTAACTGTGTCAATATTAATCACCATGACAGTTTTTGACAAGGTTGATTTTTTTTTTTTTTTTTTTTTTTAGACACGCTAGCTAGCGGTGCGGCTCTAAGGATGTTGCTGTTGGTTGGACAGACGGTCGGTCAGTCTACTACTGAATAATCTCTATTGATGCCCAGATAATGAATCCTAATGACTTTGGTGATCCCCGGCCTTTCCTCTAGCACCACCATAGATAAAGAGCACAATTAAGTCCTGCTCACACCGGAGGGGGAAACAATTCACCGCTCTCCATTGACTTTGTTTTGCATGAAGGTTCCTCCTCGTCACTTTCGTCTGCTAGCAAACAAAAGACAGACGCCTAAAAGCTGCTGTGTGATGGGATGCAATACCAACAAGGTAAAGAACCCAGAAATAAGTTTTTATAGGCTGCCGGACCGACAAACTGAGGATAGAGGTAATAAAACGAGAGGCCTCAGCAGGAAGAATGGGAAAACTCTGGGATCCGTATGCCTAACATTATATGTGCAGCAAGCATTTTGTCCAAATGTCTAAATTTTAGTTATCAGCTGCACCCCTGCTAGACATAGGATGCTGAAATAATTCCTTGACGGGCTGATATTTTACGTTTTTAGCTAGCTACAGGCATTTTGTTTGCGTTTCAGGTGCCAATTGTTTCCCCTGGTATGGTTTTCAGAGTATGGCGCGTTGAGCTCTGTCTCTATGAGGTTGACATGTTTGGGCTTTAGTGAAATACTATTGGATGGATTTCTATATATTCTGTATTCTGATGGCTATGGTGCCCAGAAGGTGACTCCTAATGACTTTGGCAATCCCCGAACCTTTCCTCCAGTGAAATATCTCATAATCTACTAGATGGATTGACAGTGACACACATTAGACCAGACATTTGCCTGACTGCAATTTCACATTGGAACAGATTGTGTGTTAACTGCTCTGTCTTGAAACTAAATACACAAAATACACTTGTTGGCTTTGTTTCAGCCTTGTGCACCGTTCAGCAGTGTGTTTAGCAACGCCATTGTGATTTGGGGTTTGAAGTGGCGTAAACAGGATGGGTTGGCACTCTCCTATTCCCTCGTGAGCCCCGCCACAGGACAATAAGCAGGTCCTGCATAGAGGAAGAGCAGCCCTTGAAGGAAAGTTTGCTTATTGTCATTCACCAGGCCTCATTAGGTGTATGACATATTTAGCCAACAGTGAAGTGAAGGCTGGTTGGGGAACACTGTTGTTACTAGACACGCAAATACTGGGATGAGACGGGTGCAGAGTGGGGAGGAATTACGCTGAAGTCCCAAGGTACGGTTCCAGCTAATTATGCAATGTTGTAACTAGAAGGAAGGACAGAATTATCATTATTCCTGTTTTCCAGCCGTAGAGTCTAGATGTCTACTATGTCTTATTCTGACAGTGGTTTTATATTGACTGTGACTTTTGGGTTGCATGAGGACAACTCGACCCGATATCCAGGGTTAAGGCAAAAACCCCGTAGGCAAGACTGAAATTGTTGAACTGAAAAATGCATGTTCTTTTGTTGGAGTGCAGTAATTTTTGATTTTATACCGTATAATTTGAGGCATCTACAAAATGCTGTGTAACAATTCAAAGACCAATCTACTACAGCTCAGATGATGTTGGTTTCTTTCACATACAGTACCTGTTATTAGTCCTCAGAGACACTCTGAGTGGAGATACCTCCTGCTCTCTTTGTTCCTTATTGTTATAGATAGAGCTGCAACTAACGATTATTTTCATTGTCAATTAATCTGTCGATTATTTTTTTGATTAATCAATTAGTTGTTTTGTCTATAAAATTTCAGAAAATTGTGAAAAATCAGTGTTTCCTCAAAGCCAAAGGTGACGTCCTCGAATGTCTTGTTTTATCCACAACTCAGAGATATTCAGTTTATTGTCATGGAGGAGTAAAGAAACCAGAAAATATTCACATTTGAGATGCTGGAATGAGAGAATTTTTTCTTTCAAAATTACAGATTAATCGATTATCAAAATAGTTTGCGATTAATTTAATAGTTGACAACTATTCGATTAATTGTTACAGCTCTAGTTACAGAGCTGTGCTTTTTGAATAAGCAGGAGAGTCATAGACAATGGGATAAACTTATGAAAGATATCTAATACATTTATTGTCAAACATATAAAGACAATGAAAAAAAAACACCTCTTAAATTGTTTGTGCTAGTCTTGGCATTATAGATTTAATCTTCCAGTTTATGTAATTTTATATTGCAATATCAATATATTGTGACACTGACACTTTTTCTGGAAAATCAATTGAGGAATTGTTCATGACTGAAGTAACCAATTTAATTTTGTTTTTAGGCTAATCCAGCAAGTTAAATGCCTGATAAATCAAAGCACTGCATTACACTGATGCATCTGCCAAAATGCAAAAATGACTTCAAAATCCAATATTGCCATCAAACAGTGCTGCTCATTGATTTGCAACATTGCCCACAATGGCCTTATACACCCAGAGGTATTAAAGGGAGAGATGCCTCAATATAAACAGGTTTTTGTTTGCCTGGTCAGGCAAGTGGGTCAGAAATCTACTTGCCCAAAGTCAATTTTTATCAGATAACAACAAAGAACAAAGTTAATTGTCATGTTTAATCTTTATTTAAGTAAATTTATCTGGAGTTTCACCCACATACTCTAACGCCAGCCAAGTAAACTCCTGTTTTCAGGATAATAGAAATGCTCGCTTGCGCTTCAGCTCATAAACTTTGTCTTTACTCACCGCCATTTTCTCGCGAGTGCCCAATCGTTACTACGCATGTACAATTCTCAACAGAGATGAGAAGGAAGCTAGATGGCTGACTCCTTAAAATGTTTTTATTTAATTGTCTTTTACCACTTTTTTGCACAATTGAGCAAGCAATTTGGTATATTTACTAGCCCAAAGTGGCATTTTACTTGCCCCAGGCAAGCAGGCAAGCCCTTGTTGAGCCCTGATAAACAGTATGTACCATGAGCCCACTACTAGCATTTTCTGTTTGGTGAAGTTCTGAGACATATCTACCAAATTAAAGGAATGAAATAAATGCCTTAAATTAGGTTGGGTACTCGTGGTAGTCTATTGTTCTAAAGAACTCAAAATATGTTCCCGTCAAACCTTTAACTTACATAATTCTGTCATCTAATGCGTCATAGATTAATGTTTGTGTTGTTATTCATCCCTCCTCCCTCGCTCTATTTACTCGACCTGGAGCCACTGTTACCCTCAGCTCTGATGAGTCACACAGAATAAGTACGCTTTATCTGGCAAAGGAAAATAAATACCACATCACTCTAGACAGATGAGACTTCTGCATTGTGATTTCCTTGAGTCTTTGTGATGAATTGCTAATGTAAGAGTCCTTCAGATAAACACAAGGCTGTGTTGGAGATGCTTAACATGAGATGGAGTGCTCAGTGATGTGGCACCGTCTGCTTCTCAGGGACACGCAGCAGAGCAGAGACGGCTTTCTAACAGTATCTTCTTTTGTGCCGCTGAAGCCTTGATTTATTCTGCCAAGTACAGTAAATACTATGGGTGTGGATCCTCAAGATGCATTTTTAGCCGGAGAGGACAACAAGTTGGCCAGCTGACTGTTGCTATGCAACAATAGGAAACTTGAAAATTGACTCCTTGCGCCATGCCTCACAATAACCTTCAAAACAAAGCGTTTGTTGAACAAATGCATAGTTTTCATTATGGAACAAAATGCATGTTGTTGGTTAGTAGTACTCTGTAGTAAGGCTTCTCTGCATCACAGTAATGCTCTTTAATGTTGAAACTGCATCTTTTAGTGGAGGGCCGTGCTGTTGTAGCAACCATCTGTTGGTTTCCAAGTCTCCATGTTGTCAGCTGCTTGTGCATTGTCTTGACTGATTATCTGTCATGTGTGCTGCCAACAGAATTTCCCCTTTTTAACAAAATAAGAGTCAAAACCATTCTTTGAAGCACTGATTGAAGTTGATTTGTAATTCCTTTCAAAGTCTGCAGTCTTTCTTTTATGAAACAATCGATTGTTTGGTCCATAAAACTTTAGAAAACTGTCAAAAATGGCTATCATTACTCCCAAGAGTCCAACACCGAATTGGCACCAGAGCAGCAGCAAAGTGCAATGTCTATGTAAAGCTGCGGCGGCCGCTCCCGAGCTGCAGCGGTTTGATTGTGCGGCGAAGTGCGGCCAAACTAAAAGTAGGGAAAAGTTGAACTTTTAGCAGCAAAGTGCGGCCAGAGAGGACCTGCAGCCAATCTGTAAACACATTTTGTGACTCCTGTGACATATTGACCTATGTTACAAATAATTTCTTCCCACCTGAAACATATGAACATGCCTCCCAGCAGCATAAAAATTTCATTTTATTGCAGCGAGCCGCACTTTGCCACTGCCTGGTGTGATTCCAGCGTAAGGTGATGTCATCAAATGCCTTGTTTTGTCTGACCAACAGTCTAAAACCCAAACATATTAAATGTACTATAATGTAAGATAAGGAAAGGCAGCAAATGCTCACATTTCGGGAATCTGGAACCATCAAATGTTATTATTCAAGCTACTGTATATGAATCCAGTTTAATTATTCAATGCAATGCAGATAACCACCACTTTTCCTATGATTAATGGATCATTTTTGCCTTGTTGTTGCAGGTGACCCTCAGTGATTGACAGATGTGTGACACTGTGGAGAACCATTTGCCTCTCCCAGTGGAGATCTGAGTTCTGGGACACTGAGGTAAGCGCACTACGTGTGCCTCAAACTGCCTCATATTTTGTATTTCATTGATTCATCTGAATCGGGAAGTTCTTGAATTTATTTTCTGCCTTGGTGCTATAAAATTCATTCTTCTTCTTTATGTGGAATTCATAAGTGAGGTGTGTACAATATAGATTGATAGATTGTCATTATCAATTATGTAAAATGCTACTCTTGGAAATGACTGTATATCAATCTGACTCATGATGCCAGAAACTACAAATGAGATTTAAATGTGAGCTGTTGGCAGTTCTTGACAATTCTTCCCCTAATGATCTCATTGATGGATCGTTTTTTCCCCTTAATGTTGCAGATGTTTTCGTCAAGGTTAAGCACATGTTTTTCACTCTGGTTAAATGTTTACACTTTTATATCTCTATTTTATGCAATTAAACCAAAAAAGCTAGAAAATGGAAGACAATTAGCTCTCACAATTTAAGCGTCACGGTGTTACTGACATATGAAGGATAACAACAGAATTTGACATCTTTTCATGTTTCTATACATTCTCAGGTTTTAATTGTTGTGTGTATCAACTCATCTTTTACCTTCCACTTACAGCAGCCGCCTGTTTTATATACATCATGAGAGCCATATATAATCCTAGTTGATTTTACAAAAACGGACATTTCTTTTTGGTGAATATTTGCCGTTGTCTGAAAGTCATCTGACTACAGTTCCCATGGTAACTGATAAGCCTGCCCGGGCCAATGGAGAATTTCACTTCAGTGAGTCTTTGACAGTTTGACAAGCCGGAGGAAGTGAATGAGTCAGCCTTTCATGAAGAGCTGAACAAGCTTACTAAACGGAGCCTTTCAATTCACACACTCAGATTCACACAAAAAGATTTGACTCGTTCATATCGTCATCAGCGAACATGATCTGTGTCTCCTCCAGGCCTACAGCTAATAGGATATTTTGCTCCCCTAAGCCTGCTTCGTAACATTTTCAGGCTAATCTGTACCGCTCAGAGAGCCGCCGTGCATCGTTTTATGTTGGATTTGTTTAAGTCGGTAACCTCTAAATACTGGTTGGTAATACTGACGTGCCTTTAAACCGTTACAGGGCACATACAGTAGGTAGTCCAAGGCAACAATTTGCCTCTGACTGAATTGGATGTTATAGGTAACTAGTTTTGCCTTTCTATAATAAAACTCACATTACATCAGTTGAGTTACAAACAGATATGTATTCAGTTAGTGTGATAAAATATAATATCAAAGAATGGAATTACATTTTACTTTCATTTAACTACATTGTGTTTGGATCAATTTACAACACAAAACAATGACAAATATTGTCCAGAAACCCTCACAGGTACTGCATTTAGCATAAAAAATATACTCAAATCATAACATGGCAGACTGCAGCCCAACAGGCAACTACAGCTGTCAGTGTGTCAGTGTGCTGACTTGACTATGACTTGCCCCAAACTGCATGCGATTATCATAAAGTGGGCATGTCTGTAAAGGGGAGACTCGTGGGTACCCATAGAACCCATTTTCATTCACATATCTGGAGGTCAGAAGTTAAAGGACCCTTTTGAAAATGGCACTGCCACTTTTTCCTCGCCAGAAATTTGCACAAGACTGTAGCGTTGTTTAGCCTCCTTTGCGACAAGCTAGTATAGCATGGTTGGTACCAATGGATTCCTCATTTTTTAGTTTCATATGATGCCAGTATCGTCACTCTAGGTTAAAAACTGAGCCCACTACGTCCTCTGAAATATCAATTGCGTTACTGTGTTAAAGAAATTAGTGGTGTTAAAACAAATTTGCGTTAATGCGTTATTATCACGTTAACTTTGACAGCCCTAAAATAGATACATATGTTTGCATAAATCAAGCATATTTGCCGACTCCCATGTTGATAAGAGTATTAAATACTTGACAAATCTCCCTTTAAGGTACATTTTGACCAGATAAAAAAATGTGTGATTAATTTGCAATTAATTGTGATTAACTATGGAAAATCAAGCGATTAATTGCAATTAAATATTTTAATCAATTGACATCCCTAATTTATTTATTTGCATCAGTTTCTACCGGTCATTTGTTTGCCAGCTAAAGTAAGAAAGTTTACATATCTTGTCTTGCATTATAAAAACTGTCAGACACATAGAGAATGAGAAATGCAAATCCAGAGAAGCCTTAGAGGGTGTGCAAATTTCCTGGCCTGTAATAATTTGGGTGTACCAAATAAGATTAAACAGGGGTGTGTCAACATTATGGCTTACTGTGGGAGTGAGCATTAGCACCGTGCACACAGTTTTACACTGTTTGGGACTTACAAAAAGGAACAGCGTGTGAACATCTTATGCACAGGGGTTGCTAAATCTGACAAAGTCTCTGTGTGCATATTCCTAATATTGTGCTCACACAGCCTTTTCCTCTTGATTCTCAACAGTTTCATAAGTCTTAACTGCCTAATCTCTGTAGTCTGACTTCTGCATGTGTCAGAAAGTTAAGCGAGGACGTTGACCCAGATACAGCTGCAATGAGTTTATTTACAACACTCTTCTGTCACATGTTGCATGCTGTGGGAGCACATTTATGTGTCAAATGGAGGAACACGGAGCAGGAAGAAGAGTAAATAGGTCAGATCTTAGATTGTTATCACTGCAGATAATCACAATGTGAAGACATATGTTTTAATTAAATAGCTCATTGCAAAGCTCTTGAGTAGAGGAGTGTCTTGTTATCTTTTGTCTAGACTGTGGTATCTGTGCAATAATCAGTACAAATAACATGATGTCACCTGTAATCCCAAATAAATTATCATATAACAATAGGTGATGCTATGATTAACTACCATGGCATACTGCTATATCAGCATGTATGTGCTCTATATTGTAGTCAGTTAATTTATGACCGTTGAACATCACCGTCAAATCCACAGTATTTAGGAAAAAGACCGAGGGAAATGTCTTGAAGCCTTACAAGAACACCTTACACTCAGCCAGCAGAGGCTGTTGCCTGAAATGTTAAATTTGATCTTCCCACTTTGAAATGAGAATATTGAATTAGTCCTAATCTCTAATCCCATCAACTCAAAACCACAACAACTTTATGAGCCATACAGTTGTTGTTGTTGTTGTTTTTTTATCATGTTTTTATTGTTTCCTTAAGAAAAATGACTACAAAATAACAACAAAATAAGAAATATAATAAACTTGTAATAAATAAATAATGTTAAATAAAAGAAAATAAATAAATAATAATGATGACGATGAAATAATAAATTAATTCACACACCAGATTAGCCACATAGTTTTTGTTTGTTTTTTTGATTATTTCTTTTAATCATGCTTTTTATGGTTTCCTTAAGAAAAATGACTACAACAACCTAAACCATAACAAATAAAGTAATATGTACATAATAACAGATAGTAACTGTATATTGGAAAAGTTTTCAAAAACAAGGGAGGAGAAAAAATGGTAATAATAATAAAAAATAAGAAGAAAAAAGAAGAAGAAATAAATGATAATATAAAAAATGTATAGTAAAAAATAAATTCTTCTTCTTTTTATTATTATTATTATTATTATTATTATTAATAATAATAATAAGAAGAAGAATAATTGTAATTATAATAATAATAATTATAATTATAATAATAAAGAAAAATAAATACATATATTAATAAAATAAATTCACACACCAGATTAGCCACATAGTTTTTCTAAGGGTAAAGGTTGTGGAGCCGTTGTGAATGAACACAGGTGGCAGAAGTAAGAAACCAAACTTCTGTCTGACAAACACATTTTTACAGTAGCACCATGTCCTTGAAATTACAAGGTCATTGTCAATGACACAATCTTCAAGCATTTCCATAATGAAAAGATAAGACATGTTGAGGATGCATGGCATGTTAACTATAGGACTGTGTTTTCAGAAAGGCTCCAGTGTGACTCAGTCGGGTTTGGTTGCTTTTCCATTCAAGACCCTTTTCTTCCTTTTAATAACTTTTTGAATTTACCACCCAGTCAAAGTTGATGATTATAGATTTTACTCAGTGTACTTTTTCTAGTTTTGATGCATGTTGTAACGCTCATCTTGTGTGCTTTAGGCTTTCTTAAAGGCTAACAATGGTAGCTAAATCATGATGGTCTTAAGTGAATGTTGTCAAATTGTGTGAAAGGAATTTGACATTCATGATAAGATGTACCCTCACTCTAAAATTACATAAGCATTGTTTATGTCTTTCATTTTGGCAGCTTGGCACACTGTGTCTCTTGCTATCGCCTACAGTCTGTATCCAAACTGTCGCTGGAGTCTGAGACTGCCCCACCTCTCACTCTGCCAGCCTATACACACACACACACACACACACACACACACACACACACACACACACACACACACATACACACACTTGCTGCGACACGTGGCTTCGTCATAGCTAGCCTTTTTATGGGATAATTAATGAGAGTATATTTTCCGTGGGATGATGTCTGAAGGAGAAATGGCTTTTTTATTTTGGGCAGTTTGCTGAAGTTAATTTTAGCTTCTGGATACCGAGAACAAGACCAGGGATAAGAGTGTGCCTGTAGCTCGAGATCAGAATATGTATGAAGAGACTAGGGACTAACTGTCTTTTGTTATCTCATCTCTCTTGGTGTGCTATGAATAAAATGTGTATGAATGAACATTTCAAATTCAGATCTCTAGCGTTATGTTTTAATTTAACTAAGGTTTTTTTTGGCTTGATTTCATAAGAATGCATGTGAGCCACGGACCAAAAACACTCAAGCTTGGCCACCTCAGATTTGAATAGTCATGGGAAAGCCCATATGACTGCCTGTAGTGGTTCATGTTCATGTCATCACTTATCCACAGTGACAGGCAAGGTCACTTAGGTGGCTCCTTATGCAACAGTGAGGTGGTCAGCATCACAGCTTTCACACTCGGAGGTGTTTCTACATGTTGCATCCCATTTACCACAATTAACATCACTATTGAACTCTTTCCAAAGCATATCATAGTTTTAATTACTGTTTAACATGCAGGGAATGTTTTTTATTCATTTCAACTTGCAAGACCTTAAACAGGTAAAATGAACATTTGTTTTCCTTTATTTTCAAAGTTATTTACCAGGGATGCACGATATGGATTTCTTTCAGCCGATACCGATAATTACCTGCTTCTCATGGCCGATACTGATACGATATCTGATAATTTCCCATTTTTGTTTTTAAAAAGAAGTTTATTACCTCTAGTTTATTCACACCTGAGGGTAAGAAAGGTTAGATGTAGTGAGCAAAGATGGATGATTTCATATTCCATAGCTCTGACCGAACCTAATCTAACTGACATCACTAATGTTAACACAATAAAAACTAAAAACAGTTCTGACTCTTCAAATATTCATTTATTTTTTCTCTTCAAATACATCAAAAAACGTCCACACTAGCGACGGCCCTCTAGTCAGCGTGCTGCGCTTGATTTTCTTCTGTGTTTATTGGTGGATCGAAAACCAACTTTAAAGGAGCATACCACCACCTACTGTATTGGAGTGTGTAGATGCTGCACTTGTTAAGTCAATGAAAGCAATTTGGCTTCGTATTGTTGTCTGATAATTTAGCAGCTATAATTTAATTATCGGAATAATACATAATAACTAGCAGCTGATAATTTATCGGCACTGATATATATTTTGCATCCCTATTATTTACCATTGCAGTTGTAATCACAGGCTAGTTTGAAGAAAAAAAAAAATCTTGAGCGTCTTGGAAGGATAATGGTTAATGCGCATAACCACAACATCTATGGTTCAAGCAGGTTCCAAGTCTCTGCAGGTTAGTTTGCATACAGTACTAAACTGAAATGAAGAGAAATTGGTGCCTATTTAGTAGGGAAAATGAAATTAGAAAATCTTTTTTTGTTTTTAACATGATCTTTGTAAAGTGGTTGCAGTAATATGAAATCCATGTACTTTGAAAATAGCAAATGGGCTCAAACATGGAAAAGCGCTGGTATTGCCCCTCATTATGTCATTTCACATATGGTCTGAGTAAGTACTCACTGTTCTCTTCCTCTAACTAACTGTTTGCTTTGCTTCTCTTCCTCTCTACCCCCACCCATGTATCCTCCTCTCTCACTATCTCTGTTCTCCTTTCCTGTCACCATATCTCCATCTCCCCTCTCTCCCCCCCCTGTCCTCTGTGTTTCTTTGTCTACCAGGCAGCCAAGGGGGGGGTCTCTGAGGAAGATGCTGGGTTCAGAGCGCGGTGTTGTCGAAGAATGGCTCTCAGAATTCAAGGTAAAAAGCCCCCCTCTCCTCTCCTCTCCTCTCCTCTCCTATCCTCTCTTCTCCATCATGACTCACGTCAATGAAATGTTCTCCTGGAGGTTATCTCTTTTTACAGAGAAACCACACGCTGTGGGTGTAACAACTGTGATGAAAGAGAGTGTTGATGTGCAAGTTTGTGAGTGTCACCTCTTCAGCCTTTCAGTCCTTTGTAAATTGTAATTCATTTTAGTGAATGCAAGCAAGAACGGTGGGCATTTAGGACAGTTAAAACTCAGGGTCAGCTCTGCTTTCATCAGTGTGAACTGAACTTGACCAGTTCAAGCTAAACACATAAACCGTACCCAAAGCATTTTTCGGTCTTGTGTGCAAGCCTTGTTGTTCCCACCATTACTGCCATATAACATTCTCCCAGGTGCTTACCTGGCTCTAATGTCTTAATGTGAAACAAAACCAAGTCTGTATGGATTACGCAAAGCTACTTTCTAATATAGATTTACTTACTTTCTAACTGCTAACTTCTATTAGTGGTAGCATTTATTTAAGGTGACGTCCAGGTGTAATTTAAAAACAATCTTGTTTAATGCTGTCTAGGAACTACATGCTATGCATTTCGATACATTTCGCTATACTAAAGTACAGCTGGGTCTAACAAAGTTTATTTAAACATGACGAACTTAACCTCCAGTGTCCACAGGACTCACGGCCAGCTCTTTTCTGCACTGCACTGCGCTGTCTTTTCTCACCAGATCTATTTTTGATGAGTCTCTGAAGCACAAAATGCCGATATCACTTGTAAACTGACCAAAAGTGTAATGTTTAAATTTGAATGATATATTTAATTTGTTATGAGCTTTGTCTTTAGGAGAAGAAATAGTATAGATTACTTTTGAAGCAGTGTGCTGCATACATTCAATAAAACCAGTGAAGTACAGCTGCAAACTGTTATAATCTAGTACTTTACCAATCATAAATCAGCTGCTTGAAGACTCTCCGTTTCTGAAATGTGGACATTGGACACCGGAGCTTAACACTACATGTCCACCAGATCCGGTGAAGGACACCAGATGACGCGCCGCTCCACTCAACTGGCCGCTCAAGCGGTGGCGTACCCTACCGTGGAATGCACCTGATTGGTCCCTGGTTCTCTGCTCACTGTTTCAAACAGGAAACAACATGGCGACCTGGTCATATGTTTTCTGTTATTCCATCTAAACAATTAACCAAAATCTACTTATGAAAACATTTTAGCTGAGAAATAGGCTATGCTTCTGCTGAATCTTGTTTCATTTTATAACTAGATCGCTTAGTTTGACAGCTTGGTCCAAGTTTTGCAAGCCGGACGCCGTCATGCTGGATGGGCTCCTTTTACATAAATTTGAGATTTTCCAACATTATGCAAATACAGACACCTTCCAACACGCCGTAACACTCCCACCATGCACTGAGCGACTGCCTCTCCTGCTTTCAAAAGGAAATTAATGGAAAGCGCTCTGACGCCCTCCGTCACCAGATCTGGTGGAAATGTGCCGTGACGCAGCGAGTGGACATCAGGGAAAACATGACAACATAGGTCAGCTGACCTGAGCCTGTTGAGGAGTCATGAAATGGCCACTGTATATTAAATATTTGAAATGATCTGTATGAGATCTAGAGAGAGTAACAAGCCAAAAAGAACAAATCCGTGTGTAGGAGAGCACACAATTGTGAAAGCGAGAGAAGAGGGAGTATGATGAATAGTGAGGGAAATGGATTGGTATGACTCACTGTGTGAGTTGGTGCAGGCCGGGCACATTGTGTTCTGTCCTCAAAATGACCATACTTAGGCCGTGCGGAGAGGATATCGCTGCCTTTAGTCATCTACAGGCAAACACACAGCCTTGACCATTTAAAGAATTTCACTGCAGGATGTTCTGACCCTGTCAGATATCATCACAATCTGTGACGTCCAGTTCCTCCAAAGAGTTATTCTGTGATTCCTTTTCATGACTTTTATCCTCTTTCACTTTCACTTAACCTGCCTCACTGAATTGATTTCTCCACATTTCCCAGGATGCTTTTTAACACTACCTATGAGAATAGGCCTTTTTCAAAAAGACGTTTTGAGATGTCACAGATGGAAAAGCACACAGTGTAAATAATACAAATAAAGATGACTAAATTCAATTTAGCTGCTTCAGTTTCAGTGTCCTGGTGTTGTACCTGCTGGCTCACTGTCATGGCTTACTAGGACAGAGATTAATGTTATTAAGATTTAACACCTGTGATTTTCCTGCTGTAAAAAAGGTGTATTGGTGTGAAGAGTGATTAGAAATAACAAAGCATGAGGTTTCAAATAGACTTCCAATTGACCAAAAAGCTGGTCTATTTGGGCAGCTGCTGGTGGAGAAATTTGCGTATCTGCCTTTACAATGATGGATTTATTTCTGAATTATTGTTGAACACCCACACAGGTGATTTCAATCACTCTGGCTGATTAGACCTTTCATCAGATTGAAGTTTGGAAAAATGTCCACAAAATACGTAGCGTCCACAGCATGTACGCTTATTTCTGCCAACAATCTCACAATGCAATTGTGTTGAATTTTAGGGATCCGAAAATTACATTTGTGTGTCCCTACACATGACAGTGACTCAAAATAATGATGATTAGACAAGTAACTGCTCAAAATCTCAATGTACTTCCCCCTATTGAGTAAACTACTGAGTGTTTGAAGCAATTTCTATTGAGCAATTTCGGACACAGCTAATGATAATGGTGTAAGTTGTCCTGCCCCAAGACGTGCAACAAAAGCAACAAAGCGCTGAGGGAGATGTCAGTTAATCACAGTTTGTACAGGTCCACACAGTCCTGTGAAGAAGTCTAATCAAGGCTACATATGTGAAAATAAGGGGAAGAGGCCATCTCTGAAGCCTAAATGTCAACATTTGTCCACTGAGATTAAACCCCAGTAGGGCGTATTTTATCCCATGCATATTATAATGGTGAATATTTGTAGGGATGCAATGGAAAATGATGCAGAGGCCTTACTGTATGTGTCATACCAATATTCTGAAGAAATGTAAAGCAAAGTTGTGTGCAATTGCTCAACAAACCTTTCTCTGTCCTCGATCCAGTCCTTACCAGAAAAACACATCCCCAGCTACGCCGGCAGCCTTCATCTAAAGAAGTCTCTGGTGCCAGCGCTCTACAGAGTCATCCAGGACCCCAACAATGAGGTGAGAGGGCACACACGCTCATAGAGAGTCCCAAGTATGGCTGTTTTTAGCTCTGTGTTGCCTGTGACTCATGTGATGTAGTCTCAGTTGGCAGTGAGCAAGAAACTGACAACTGTGTCTGCGAGCTACACATACAGACCGAAACACACACACTGTACTCTGGGAGAGTATGATGGACAGGCGCGTGATGCCAGCCCCGTCACCTGTGAGATGGCACACTGTGTGTTCTCTATACACTCTCACACACACAGACACACAAAGCACTGTGACAGACTGGAACATCTGCTGCCCACACTGGAAAAGTTACATGCATAGTCAAATATACAAACACGAATATACGGAAACTTTATGAACACAGACTTAAGGTCTGTACACACTGGGGGTGTGATGAATAAACAACACAAAAATGCAAAATACTCGCCTGCGAATATTATCATACTTGCCAACCCTCCCGATTTTCATTGCCTTCTCTCAGTTTTCTCACGGGGTCACAATTAAACCGCATTTCTCCTGGTTTACGGCAAACAATAAGGACGATAATACAGCTACACGAAATGTCATTCCCCGGTGGGAGAGATGTTCGTGACACAACGCGGTTTGAGCTGCGCTCGCCAGCACCCGAAGTTGGGCTTTGTTCGACGCAGCGAAAAGCCACCGTGGTGCAGCGCAAGCCATTGGAAATATTTTTTTTCAGAGCGCAGTGGTGTCGTTGTCACGTTGAGTCTGAAAGGACCTTCAGCGAATGAGATATGAAGAGAGAAATTGAGAGTAGGAGAAAGAAATAATGAATGAATATTGCTGATGAACTGATGAATATTAGTTTATTCCAGAGATTCACAAAGTCACACCAGAGGGGCGAATTATTCAGTTTTCTTTCCTGAGAATTAAAAGTAGCATTAAAATTAGGCCTATTTAACATAAAAATGCTGTTGCAGTGTCTTTTTGTTTTATTATTTTCATTCTTTAAAAGTCACCAGAAGGCAGGAAACAAAGTCTCTGAATCTCAAATATTTCTGGGGGGAGGACCCCAAACCCTCCACTTTTGTTGTAAAATCCTCCCTATTTTAGACCTATTTTTGAGGTCTCAAGGTTGGCAAGTATGAATATTATATGTCTAGGGCTTTTATTGTGAAAGGTAAGAACGAAGGAGTGGATCTGGTCTGCGCTGCCTTTGTTAAGGTTGAAAGGAGTAATAAAGTTTGGCGTCAGGTTCAGACTACAGAGCCTCCGTGTTGTGCCATATAGTCCCAACTCAACCCGTCCTTCAAACGTGATTGGTTGCTGCCTTTATTCGCGGTGCGAAAGCTCAGAAAATCGACCTCGTTACGAAAAATAATTACGTTGCTTTTTAGCTGTGTAATATTTGCGTTGTGTCTGAAAGTATTCATGACAAAAACAACAGTTTGAAAAAAATATATTGACGTGTGAATCAATCACACACAAAAAAAACCCTCTCTTTATTATTAGGTGAGCCGCAACACACAAGCACCTCAGTTGTTTTTTTTTTATGTCTCCTATGCCAGCATGGCTAAAGCAGTATTTTCTCTTTAAAGGACCTAATGACACATTTTTTTTTAGCAAAGGCCTGAGGCACTCAACGAGACGGGACTTTAATTTCACTCTAATGATACAGTTGCTGCCTCCAATTCTCTTCCCCCTCCCTTCCCCCCCCCGCTCTTTTCATGGTCGAATTTGGGTGTCAAGCACCCAGGGATCTAAATTCCATTAGTGTTGTCAATCTGGCTGCACAATCCCATTAATGGTCGGACAAGTGATCCAGGAGAGAGAGAGAGGGAGAGTGAGGTTGCAAAGTGTGCGTGACTGTTGCGTGTTTGGGTGTTTTTAGCTGATGACATGGAGGGCAAAATGCCGTGCCAAGTTCATTAATGAGTTGCAGCTTATTTCAGGGTCATCAACAGTCCAACACACACACACACACACACACACACACACACACACACACACACAGTACACTTCACTGACCCCTGAACAGTATAAACACACTGGCTCAGCTGGCTCCCCTGAGAGTACATCTGACCAGACTTCCATTGTAGTGATTTATCCCCTCTGCTCCTACACACCTCCCACTATTGACCGGCAGCAAAACTTTCCCTCCGTCTGTCCCACCGTGGTATAGCCAGGATAATATTCATTCATTCTGATGGCTATTCAGAAAGGTTTCAGCTGAGAGCTTGGCTTATGTTTATATTTTTTCAGGTTATCATATCTCCTCCTCCAACTTGTCCTGTTCTGGTTTTTCAATTTTTTCTATCACCATAGGCATACCTTCATGTTAATTTGATGAATATTGTATTTCCACTAGGGTCTCAGACCTATACTTATTTACATTTACTTATGTCCCCCCTCCAATTCCAGCTGCTGGAGCCTGTGTGCCACCAACTGTTCGAGCTGTACCGGAGCTCTGAAGACCGCCTGCGCCGCTTCACCCTGCAGTTCCTACCTGAGCTGGTGTGGATATATCTACGCATCACAGCCAGCAGGGATCGCCAGAGCAACGGGTGCATTGAGGCCCTCCTCCTGGGCATCTATAACCTGGTGGGTGTCTGTAGTGGGGCATGAGGGTAAAGGCAAGACCTTGTACTATATATACATTTGGGACAATGAATTCTTAACATGCTATCTGAGAGATAAATGTTTGTGAGCCATTTTGCATCCCTACTTCAAAGTATCTATATGGCTACTAAGAATAAGAAAATTAACATTGTTCCAACTGTGCTGATGGATAAATGTCCTTTACGTGGATTGTGTGTGCAGATGTGACTGCAATCATCATCTAGGTGAAGTGTCCTTTAGAGAAACTCTGAGTCCCTGCAGCTTGAGGGATGTTGCCCTGTAATTGACCCTGACAGAGAATCACACTATCATTATGGTCATGGCCAGCAGGGACTGGCCAGAGTGTCCAAATCCCTGCAGTTGAACTTCACTCTTCAAACACATGATGTGATAATTGGCTAACCAGGATGGTGTGGCTGTTACAGTATATTGCCACATCACTGTCATGGATGGATGGATGGATGGATGGATGGATGGATGGATGGATGGATGGATGGGAGGGAAATCATTTTGTTACAGCAGCAGGTTATCCAGGCATTGCACAACAATAAATACACAGTAAATAAATAAGCATATCAACACTGGAAGATAGATATACATCTATAGAATATCTCTAGAATATACATGATATATTAGAATACACTATAAATATACCAAAATACTACAACTAAAATATGTAATAACATACTATATCCATTAGACAAGTGTGCAGATGTGTTGCAGTTTTGTTTTTTTAAATGCAATGAGGTGGAGTGCGAGTATAAAGATGTGCAAATTCCCCATGCGCATGGTTGAAGGAGCAAAACAGAGTGGAGTATAATGGTTGAGACAGAAACTATAAAGCTGAGAGTTGCAGTATCTCTCTATTAGACAGAGGTGAGGTGTTGTAGAGGGTTATTGCTTTGGGCAGGAAAGATTTCCTGCATGGCTCTTTGTGACTGTGAAGCTGAAACAGTCTGTCAGAGAAAGAGCTTTGCTGTCTGTCCAATATGTGGTGGAGAGAGTTGGTCAGGATTATCCAACAGTTTGTTCAATGTCCTCCTCCCCAACACAATTTCTAAAGTGTCATTACGGAGCCAGCCTTTTTAATTACTTTATTAAGTCTGTTGGTGTCACAGGCTCCAATGCTGCTCCCCCAGCAAACTACAGTGACGTACAGTGCACTGGCCACAACAGACTGATATGGTGGGAGTGTCCACCCTCATCGCTTGCAGCTTCTCCCTCGGTAGCAGTGGCTGGATGGTGTTGAATGCACTAGAGAGAAATCAAAGAATGGGATTCTCCCAGTGCAACCGGTTCCATCCGGATGCGAGTGAGCTCGCTGCAGCAGGTAGATGATGGCATCGTCACGGTCGTCCACTTCCAGATGAGGCTGGAAGGCAAACTGCAGATCTAAGGTGTGCTAATATCAGCCTCTCCAGCACCTTCATCACATTAGATGTAACAAAGAAGACCTCAACTCTGTCCTGAACTCATTCCACTTATACATTATTCATTAGGAGCCTCTGTATCATACTTTTGATGCAATTTTTTTACTGGTCAATATGGATGAATGTAGGTAGATATGATGTTTTTAGAGGAAAGGCTGTGCTTTTCCTTTAAAACATATCCGATGACATTTGTTTTCTACAACCGTGAAGGTAGCTATGAATGGCTCTCTGTCTGCAACAAAACGTTGATATGCAAATCCCTGGTTATCTCTTAGCTGGAATATTAGTGAGGCTGTCCGTCCGTTGACATTAAAGACAATCAACAGGGAAAGCCCCGGTTAATGGATAGACCCAGGATAGATTGCATCACTAGGAAACACCCTTGGGGAAATGTGCTAAGAGCTAGAGATATCAATAGAAAGAGCTCCATGTCAGCGAGCACCGCTGAAGGTATGGCCATGCATAATTTATTCTATACCACTCCACACACACGTGCTGTACATGCTCATAGACCTCTCTCATTGACGACAGAGCTCTGATAAACAGCTCTGCTCTCAGCAGTCCCATCAGATATTCAGAGATATACTGCCAGCCAGTGAAGGGAAGGACGAGGCCTGAACCGACGGTACACCCGGGGAGAATGGTAGATGAAAGGAATAAAGCCTGTTTGGTATCACAATCCAAAATCTAGATTATGGATGCTTGGACGGGTGGATGGATAAACTGGTGTTTGCTTTGCATTCATTTACATGCACACAGCCATCGGACCACTTTGATCAGCACATGTGAGAAAAAAAAAACACATTTATCCATATTTAATGATATAATAAATTCCCCCCTTCCACATCTGCCATAGATTATACAGATAAAACTGAGGAACGTTATACACTCAAAGAAAACATGAATATTTCTACGCCTCTCAATCAGTTAACAATGCCTGCAATGCTCGCATGTAGTAAAAAACAATTGCTTTGATAACTCTCACACACCACTTGAATCCTCCTCAGCTGCATAATTGGTTTACAGAGCAAAGTAGGAAGAACAAGTGCTTTCTGCCAAATGAAGAATGCTCGACTCGACGTCTCTCTGAATGAACTTCATTATTGTTTCGTTTTCGAAATGGCATCATTTTCAGGGACGGATTCATCTTTGTATCACAGTGTGGAAGAGGAATTGAGTGAATGAGGTTGCTGGCAGTGACATTTAATCTGTCAGAGTCAATAACGTCCCAGCAGAATGGTTTTACACCAGCTCAACAGCGATTGGAATAGTGGACTGTACAGCAGTTGTCAACCGTATGCTGCTAAATACTTTCCCCCGGTCCACAGAGAAGGGCTAAACTGGGCTAGAAAATCTGAATTCAAATCCAACATTTACTAACTCACAATATAAATGACACAGCTTTTCTCTCTTCCTCCCTCTCTTTGGTTTTGCAGGAGATCGTGGACAAAGACGGCAACAGCAAGCTCCTCTCCTTCACAATCCCATCTCTGTCCAAACCATCGATATATCATGAGGTAGGGCTCGTCCTGTTTGTTCTCTCAATCAATATTCTTTATTCCCCTCTTTTGATCTCTTTTGCTTCTCTTTCTCTTCGTCTTTGCCTCCTTCCGACTGACTGTTACAGAGACTTATTTAAGTGGCTATTTGGAAGATGACACCTCCTCAGTGTCCAGCACTACAGGAGGTCCATTTTCATTAACCTCACCTCCAGGGCTAATCCATCTGTGTGTTTTAAGGTGCCGGTATGTCACATTGGAACTGGAGGGGCTTTTCACACGCTGCATTGTCCGATTTATTGCGTCCTTCTCTATGACGGACAGCTTTTCATCCTGCCTTCGATTGTTGTCATTTGTGTTTTGATCATACTAACGTCCGGGACACATTGGACGCATGAGCAGAACCTCTTGTTTTTTTATTTCGGCGCCCATGTTAACAGGTTAGAGCAGCCACACAGCCCGCGTGAGCAGAGCGGCTCACGGTACATGTCCACAGGGAGGAACTAGCCAGGAATAAATCCTTATACTCAAACTTTTCTTTTTCTGTTGATTTGCTTGTTATTAATTTAAAATGAGGTGACTTTTAACTTTGTTTTTTAGGGCCTTTTTTATTCAGTTTTAGTGCTTGGTTTGTGCAACCTCCCTAACTTCTGACCTGACTGCTAAAACAGGTCACAGTATTGACTGGAATTCATTAGGAAGGTGTTCAACAGGACGTGCTGACCCAGGGTCATTTACCAAAGGGCAGAACGAAGCAGTGTGTCTTGTTGGCCAGTCTTTTTTTTTTTTTTTTTAAAGTGTACAGTATATTTTCATACAGTATGCCGGCCCTCAGTGGGTGCTAGTGCGTGAGTGTTGATGAGACTACAGTGTGTGGCGCGTGCTGAGGGCGATTTTATCGCTGTAATTACAAGCTTGAGAGGCTCTTCCCTCCATGCTGTGAGAATGAAGAAAGCATGGAGGCGGGTTAGGGGGGGTTCGTGTGTGTATGCGTGAATCACAACAAGCTTCCTAGGCTGTAGTACGGCTCCACACATCACATCCTTATCCCTAGGCCCTTCAGCATTAGCATACACTCCAGTCTCTCTTTCTGAATTAATCCATCCTCCCCTCCTTCTCTGCTCAGAATCGCCCAAGATACTTACGACAGAATATCAATTCAATTTAGGGGTGACTTTTGCTCTGCACGCCATCAGAATAACGTGGACATAAATCAGTTATTGGCTCACTTTTTCAGTGGTTACCTGTGCCACTTCCTCTTTCTATTTAATTCATGAAAGAAAGAGAAGATTAATGTGCTTATTATTGCCATGTCAGCCATATTTACTAGGAACATGTCTGATTTGTTCTGGACTGACTCAATACAGAACAAAGGGTTCAAGTACAGTGTACTCTACATACCTGTTGCTAATAGTTATACAATAAAATAACATTAATTCTCCAATATTTATTATTCTTAATGGTCTCTTTTATTTTCACTTATATATTTTAGCATCTACTGTCCTTATATTGACTAATTTTATTGTCCATCTGCCCTTGTTTGAATGTGTTGCAGTTTTCTTTTCTTTTGTAAAGCACTTTGAGCTACATCTCTTGAATGAAAAGTAATCAATAAATAAAGTTACTATTATTATTATTAAAATTAAAAAAAAAAACAGGAAAGTCTTTAGCAGAGGTACTACGCCACCTGGATCCTGAAAAATCTCATATCATGATCAGTTTAGTTAGTTGATGACGGCCTGAACGAGGGCCTGACTCATGAAAGGAATCTCATGTGATGTGTGAAAAGGTTAATGTTTTATCTCATGAAGGTCTATCACCTTTTATCATGTGAGTAGAGGTGATTGTTGTGTCAGGTGAGGCGGCTCACTTCCTCTACAAAACACTGCAGAAAGCCCTGACCTGTCAGTGTAGGTGTGCAGAACCCTTTTAAGAAAGTGGACAGACTCAAATAGAAACATGGATTCAGTAGTTGAAAAGAACTAGTGCAGAAATTCCGATCTTAATGTTGCATGAAGGACTTTGTATAAGATAGAGGGGACATAACTTTTAGTGGAGGAGTTGCACAGTCAGCAATTTATCGACCAAATTTGGAAACCGATAAATAGGGGCCAACGGAAAGAAAGTCAGGCGCTGCCATCCAGTAAGAGGTGAGAGATTGGCAGAGGTCCAGTAGTAATATCATTCCACTGTAATAAAATCTGAACACTAATCACAGCAGTTTTCCATCCGAGCACAGCAAAGGCCCCAGTTTGTCAATCAACACCTTGAAGGGCAAGGCAGCTTGTTTGCGCCCTGCTAGAATCGCAGCATCATCACTGCTAATTAATTTACTAGCATGTTGTAAGAGTCCCCAGCATACTTGCCAACCCCCCCTGGTTTCCTCCCAGAGTCACAATTCTCCTGTATTTCTCCCAAATTTTCACACCTTTTTTCCTTTTCATTATTTCAACCTGTTTCTGGCTCTATACAGCATGTACTTTATAAGCCCTATCGACAATGGAGTTACACCAAATGTCGTTTCCGGGCAGAGGAGAGCTGTTCGCAACACAAACGCGGTTTGAGCTGCGGACATCACAGCGTGCAGTGTCCAAGGTTTTGCTCGACGCAGCAAAAAGCCGTCATGGCGCAGCGCAAGCCATTAAATAATAGGTTTCAGAGCACAGTGTTGCTGTTGTCCCGTAGTCTTAAAGGGCCTTCAGTGAGGGAGAGACGGAGAGAGAAAAAATGAAGTACTAAGAGAAGAAAATACTCAAGCAAGCAGGGGCAAATATGAATGAATGATTAAAAACTGCTGAATATTAGTTTATGCCAGAGATTCACACAAGTTGATGCCAGAGGGAAGAATTATTCAGTTTTCTTTCCTGAGAATTAAAAGTAGGCCTATTTAACATAAGAAATGCTGTTGAAGTGTACTCCTTATTTTGTTATTTTCATTATTTAAAAGTCACCAGAATGCAGGAAACAAAGTCCCTGAATCTCAAATGTTAACTTTCTTTCCTTTTGTGTGTGTTCAGCCTTCTAGCCTGGGGTCCATGGCATTGACAGAGGGGGCCCTCTGTCAACATGACCTGATCCGAGTGGTGTACAGCGGCCTCCACCCACAGAGAGAGACCTTCACGGCTCAGAACAGGTACCACTCTGACTCCACCAGCTGTTAGCAGAGAGGGAATAATCTGAGATGCAGCAACGTCACAAAAGAGATTAAATTGCAGCAGTTTAGAGACATCGTGCCAAGTCCACCGCACTGACTGACTTACTAGAGGGTGAAACCTTTTGTTGCTTTTTGGATACAGAGAAATGGCAGCACTGTGGGCCGTTCAGCCTCAGTAAACACATCATTCTCTCTTATTTATTTATTTATGTCGTTTCTTTCACCTCACATCTCATCCTTCCCTTTTCCTTCGCCATAAGATGACAAAGACCTTTCAAGATGATCAGAGCATAACCCTCGACTCGCATACAGCCTCCTCTGGCCAGCCTCAGCAGGCCTGAAAGCTTTTTTGGCTCTCACACTTTCTCTGCTGCTGCTGTGGATGAATGATAATCTTCGCATAGTAATGAAGCATGCTGGAGTCTTGCCAGAAAACGGTCAGCTGTTTGTTTGCGGCAACACTTGCGCAGAGACGCACACACACACATCATCAGCTGTGATGCTTCGGATGTGTAAGAGCAGCTCAGATATCAGTGGTCATCCTGCGCTGTTGTCCAGAAGGCATTTTATTGATCCCCTGAGGGGAAATTCAATTTTTCCAATTTTACTTTTTACACACAGGCCCGAGATACACACATGCACAAACAGGACCTATATATATGCATTAATGGAAAGATGTCAGAGGGGGCTGCCCCTGACAGACCCCCCGAGCAGGGGGTCTTGCTCAAGGGCATCTCAGCAGTGCCCAAGAGGCAATCTGGCATCTCTTCAGCTACCAGTTCACACTCAGTATTTGGTTCATGTGGGGGATTTGAACCGGCGACCCTCCCAAGCCAAGTCCCTATGGACTGAGCTACTGCCGCCCCAAAGCTTACAGCACCTGGTATTCCCAGGCGGTCTCCCATCCAAGTACTGACCAGGCCCGACCCCGATTAGCTTCCGAGATCAGATGAGATTGGGCGTGTTCAGGGTGATATGGCTGTAACCAGAGCAATGTGGCCCTCAGCCATGATGAACGCAGAACGTCATAAATATAGTGAATGGGTTTCAGCAGGGCCAGGCCTCGTAGCTTATCTGGAAACCCATTTGTGTGCCCGAGTCCGAGATAGTGTTTATGAGAAGAAAGCCCGAAGCTCCTGAGAGGTGCCGGCTCACTCCGTCTGATGATATACAACCAGGCCATTTACCTCCCCCTGCGCACAGAGTCAATTATGGCCCTTACACTCGAGGTCCTCCTCCCGGTTGTCCTCTATCAACACACACTCTCTAAAACACACATGCACCAAATAGGATGCACAGTGATATTTGTACCGATATCTGAAAACAGATAATTGTAAATAGTTTTGTTTTGCTCTCATTTCAATACCACCATTTATCTTTGAAATAAATCTGTATAGATCTTATCGCAATATCGCAAAATGTTCAAAATCGCAATAAGATTGTATTGTGACTTAAGTATTGAGATAATATCGTATCGTGGGGGCTTCTGATGATTCCCACCCCTTGAAATTCACATCAATGTCACATCACATCTTTAAACAGAAATGGCCTGTTATGGGTTGAAAAAAAGGCCCACTCTTAATTAACATTTGAATCACACCCATAAATTGCAATATATCAGACATAATTCTGATGTCAATGCCCGCACCAATTACTGCCTTATTGCCAAATATTGTAACATTAAACTATAGTCTCACGCACCTTGCATTTAGCCTGACTCTACTCCCCTGACATGGTGTGTGTTGAGAGTTTAAGGCTGCATTATAGTCAGCTGTGCATCTACATGCACTACACCAGCTCACAATGAACAAAACTGCTTAGGCAAGCGGTTTGCTTAACAGACTATTTTACAGTTCAGAGTTCATAAATTGCTTGAGCTACTCTACATAATTGTCTTCAAAAAAGGTGTCACAGAAATTACTGTAGCGGATAGAACGTTAAATAAAAATGGATAAGTTGGGGTTTAACTGAAATCAGATTTTCAGTTTTTTTACATGATATCTTTCTTGATTTTTTTCACTTTAACCAAGTTAATTGGACCATAAAAGAGTCTGTGTCGCTGTTTGATTCCGACTGTTTTCCGGTTGCAGGTTTGAAGTGCTGTGTTTCCTCATGCTCTGCTACAACTCCGCTGTGGTGTATATGCCCGTATCTTCCTACCAGTCCGTCTGCAGGATGAGCTCACGGTGAGGAAAACACATGTGAAAACCACGTGACTTTGTTTCGTCCTTTCTGTACCCAATTAGTGACCACCCTCTCCTCTTCTACCTCCATTACTTGCTCTACTGAGTCTAGCATTATATCAACCCCTCTACCCTGAAGCCGTACGCTGACCTCGATACGGACTGTCCCTGTTGCAGGAGGATTTGATAAGTACAATTTCATTAGGGCTCGGTTGAAAGACCAGATGAAAGCATCGCGGTTGGATACCTGTCTGAGTCTGTCCGTCTGGGATACACTGAAATGCCCTGGAGTTTGGAGAGAGGATCAATGTGGAATTCACAATATGATGCTCTGTAGTGGAGCCGCCGGCGCTGCCCGGCGATTGTTCCACCGCAGCGCGCAGACGGTTCAGGATATGAAGACTTCCCTACCGTGAGTGAGTGAGCAGTCAGACGACGCCTGAAGCAAGCTCGGTCTAGACAGACGGCCAACTGTGACTGTGAAGATTTCAGAGAACAATGCTCGCTGTTTTGTGTTTAGCTTCAATGTGTAGACCCCGAACACCCCGTCGTCTAGCCTAGCCTGACCTCTACAAGTGTAAAGCAGTTTAAATTTTGCTCCCTTTGCTCAGTTTGATGCGTTTTCAGTGTAGTTTGTCCAGGAAGTGACTGATGTTCTCCTTAGTTCTTTGTCTCATCGAGGCTCATCTGATCTGTGCTACCTCCCGTTGCTGTATGACTTTACTCACCTTACTTACGTGACTCTGTTTGTGTGTGTGTTCCCTCCTCAGGCTGTGTGTGTGTGGCTTCCCCCGGCAGCAGCAGAAGCTTTGGAGGGAACCGTGCAACCGCGTGCTGCTGGACCCCGAGTTCATGGTGCAGATGCTGACTGCCGTTTACCACAGCATGTATGTAGCTTTCTTTCTTTCAAAGGTCTTTTTATTGATTTTCAATATTGAATAAAACAGTAACTCACCCGTGTCACAACACATCACACAAAAAACAAACACACAAGCAACCACAGCTGTCCACAAAAGATGAATTCTAAAATTATGAAGAAATAAAGTTGAAATTATAGACAACAATAAAGAGAAATTATACATCTTAATAGTAACAGAAAATGTAAGTCGAGAAATAAAGGAAATAAAAAGCTAATAAATAGGATAGGAAAAGAAAAACAATAACAAAATATTTAAAAAAATGACAAATAAAAATAATCAAGCAAATAAATAAATAAATGAGCTGCTCAGAGATTCTCAAAAAATGTAAAGAAAGGGCACCACACTGTAAAATCTTGCTCTCCGTTCCCGGGGTAGTAGAACGGATTTTCTCTAGATTCATACTGTATATATATCTTCTTTAAAGCTGCATTAACTGATAGTTTTGTCTAACTTGTTAGCAAACAGTTGCTTATTTACATATCCAGCAGTTACGGAGCAACATCATAATTCATTTGGAGTTCTGTTTGTGGCCACCTGGTGAATACAAGTCCAATATTCACTCGAGTCAACAGGAAGATCATTCATTCCTATGGGAACCTCCGTGATCTCCGATGTCTTTGCAAAACTCCTCCTTCCGCTTTTTTCCTCAAGTAATTAAAGAAATGAAACTTTTGCGTCAGATTACGGCCTGACGGTATGCACTGTGTGCGACAGGAAGTTAGCAATTATTGAATTAATAAACTGATTTATGAATGTAATACAGCTCTATTTATACATGTTATTATACATAGTTATTTTTTGGGGGCATTTTTCAAGCATTTTATTGACAGTGGATAGAGTGTTGGAAAGGGGGGAGAGAGAGAGAGTGGATGCGGAAAGGGCCACAGGCCGGATTCGAACTCGGGCTACCGCGGTCAGGAATGAAGCCTGTTACATGGGCGCCCGCACTACCAACAGCTAACCAGGCAATCTTATACATGTTTTTTAAGTGAAAAGTTTAATGGCACAGTTTAGTAGTTATTTAAAAGACATATGACGTAATCTGTGTACTATACGGAATTATGGACACAAAACAAAACCCTGTGGAGACGAGGCGTAAAGCCGAGCTGCTGATTCAGGTGATAATTCTCTGTAGGTTCATCACTTCGAGCGACCCCTTTCAAATTGTCACATTGTTTTGACATTATCATTTGATGCATTGTTATTAAAAATAAAATCAATTATAGCTGCTTTAAGGGGCTTTCATCCATGCCCTTTCACATCACCACTCTTTATCGGAAGATCATTGAGTAACAGATAATTGGGAGTAAGATTATCTTGTGTTTGCTGCTCACCTTAACAGACATCATCATGTACATGATGAGTTCCTTTATGAGCAACATGACACAATGTTTCTCATTTTGTTATTGTGCCTCCTCGGGACATCACTAATGAGAGCAGTCTCTCTTCTGGTTTGCTGCGATCTACTGCAGAAAAATCTCCTAACAACATATGCTAGCGCTCCACCAAGGATAGAAGCTCCCCACTGTACAGACTGATTACATGGGCAGTGCATTGTGGGAGCAGGTGATTTCATCCCCTATGAGTACAGTCGTTGCAAAGCTGATTACGGCTCCTCGATGATAGCTCGTCCTCGGAGATGGATCCCCTGATACGGTAGTGACTGTAGCAAGGAGAGGCGGGAGAGAATGAGTATGCATTCTGCCTCATCGCTCCCACGAGGATACACAGCAGCAATCAGGAGATTGGAGCAGTCAGTGCTGCTGGGAGAAAAAAAAACAGACCGTGTGTGTGTGTGTGTGTGTGTGTGTGTGTGTGTGTGTGTGTAAGAATAATAGCCTTTTTAGTAATCCCTACCATAGGTCACCTCAGTGCCAGCCTGAGCTCTCCCATTCACCCTTGGCCCGAGCAGGCTCACATGAAGGGCAGATAAACATGAATCCACCACTCCACACATGCAGAGGGACCTTGGCACTTGTCGAGGACGCTCCGGGATTTAGGTTAATATGTCCGCTAATGCTACAGCGCTGTAATACCACGTGAAGAGAGAGAGGGAGGGAGTGACACAGGGGGATATTAGAACAAATAGACGCACCAAATTTTACTTTATTTAAATTTTTTTTAAATGTATTCTGGACCGATTTTCCAGCCTTCACAACATCAGAGAGTCTGTTTTTACCTGCCCATTCACTGCATCCTTTTCTTCTCGAGTCTAAAGGGAACACCACGCATTTGTCCCCGGCTGTGTGATTATTGCATGTGCAGGACCGGATCAAAGAGAGTTCAGCCGTGTGCAGTTCTTCTTCTTTTCTTTCTTTTAATGTGTAATGTATTAATTTATTGTTGCTGTCCTTTTTATCCTTCTTGATTGACTATGGGGTTGTTGCTGCCTTCAAATGTAACTCGTGAGCTCGTGTTTACAACATGGGAAGTCGTGAACACAATATGCATGGCGTTCAAATGGTCGTGAGAACACCGCTGCTAAGCAACGACAATATTAACGTTACTGTCGGTGTCTTGAAGCCACAGAGGTTAACAATTTAGCAACCTAGCAAGTGGTTAACATAATGTAGAAATGCAAAGGCATAATGACAGAGGAAAAAGATGAGGCCATTGAGAATATAAACATTTTCCTCAGACATATATTATAAAATTACGAAGAAAAACAATATATGACTAAAATAAGAATAGATTTATTTATTATGCACCAAAAAATGAACTTCCTTGGGCCTCTGCCATTTCTGATGTCGAGAAACACGTCACAACTCGTGAACTCTGGGCTTTCAGAAACTTTCCACTGACGAGGTTGTGAAAGCCACAAGAGGTGGGCGTTCATATGAACTCTTCTCCATATGAACATGATAAACATGACCTTATTTGAAGACACCATATGACTTCACCTTATGCAAAAACATCCCTCATCTTTAGCAAAGAGCCATGTTATGAACCCCCAAATTTACCTATACCAGCACTTAGATTCATCCTGTATTTACACTATTTGCATATCATTTGAACACATTGACTTTACACAAATTAGCAGTCTGAACAGCTTCATTATTGCTGAATATGCAAGGAGATGTTTTTCTGCATGCATTTTCGTGACTTCACTCTGCTTTGTAAGAAAACAAGGCAAAGCCCAGGTTAAACAGACAATAGTGTGACATAAACTGCTCCTTCCTTCCCTCACTGAAGCTGCAGGCATTGCTAAATAACTAATAATAGTTCACAGGGATGTGACTCAGACATCAAGGCATCTCGCCAGACACTTGTGTTTACTCAAATAAGCTCACAACATGACGCTGTTAAATGCCGGTGTGTGTGTGTGTGTGTGTGTGCGCGTTTGTGTTTTGTGATGTGTGCAGATACAATGGAGAGTGGGAGATGGGGCGGGAAGCTCTGGAGGACGTTCTGTACCGAGCCCAGCTGGAGCTTTACTCCCAGCCTATCTTGGTAAGAGCGACGGCACCGTGTCAATGGAGTTGATCACATATCCTGCTACTGTGGAGCTTGAACCCTGTAGTAAAAAAAACGCTTTTGATCGGCCATGTTTCACACAAATCATTACAGGCTCTACGCAATCCTTCAAAATCAGTGATGATGGGCAAAATCGGGGTCATAACGATGCTTCAATACCTTCCTGGATTTATCATTTTAACTGGTTATTGATCTGTGCATGTGTCATCTCCAGCTGGGGAACGCCATGAAGAACTCGCTGCCAGACAACGCTCCAGATGAGCCGCGGGGGCGCAAAGTGCTCCAGGTGGAAGTGACACCCACCATCAGCCGCATCTCCATCTCGGCCATCACCACCGCCTCCATACGACGCCACCGCTGGAAGAGAGAGGGTAAGACTGCAGCAGCCTTGGAAACAGGAAGAGTTGCCATCATGGCTGCAGCACACAGAGAAGCGAAGCAAGCCTCAGTGCAGCAGAGATCTCAGTAGTTGTGACAGCAGAGTAGTTTTTTTTTATTGCCCTCATTATTGATTTAGCACTCTAGGGCAGGTTGGAGTTATGTTATGCAAGATCAAGCACCACATTTATGATTTAAGCTGTAAACTTACAAACTTTTTTTTCCGATCAGTGAAACGCCACAAGAGGGAACTCTTTGGTGAGAGACTTTTTCTGGTGTTCGTGAGAAGGAAGCAGTGAGAAGGAAGTCTGTGTAAACCAAGTCACACCATTAGCATCATCAAAATGGTGTTTTGTGTCAGTTATTGTATGTAATCGTGGTCATATAGTCTCTGTGTTGCAGTGCTTGTGCCACTCACTGCTCCTTATCGCTCCTTTTTTTTTTTTGCTCGTCTTGTCTTATCAAGTGTGTTCTGTGCTTCGTATCACCAGTTAAATTGAAGGTTTATTAGAAAACTCCCGACAAAATGGTGCCTGTAGATTCTCCATTTTACCCCAGTAGATGGGGCGATTTAATGGGGCAGTTCATTTTCTATATCTTGTAATGAATTTACAGACAGCTGTTAGGCCTGCTGTGCCCGTGATGAGAGTCCAAATCGGTTGGGACTCGCTGCCACTAAAGAAACACGTTTCCCCGTCTGTGTTGTTGACTCCCAGATTGTTTTGACTACTCAACCGCTGCAGAGTTGAGCCTCATCGTCAATCCTCCTAGCCTCGCCCAGCACCACCACCACCAACACCAACACCAACACCACCACACTCCCTGGGACCCCGCAGCCAATGAGGAGAGCCAGCACAGCAGCAGCAGCATCATTCCCCCCATCACATTTGAGGGTAGGGGACAGGGGCGGACACGCAGAGCGGAGAGGGTCTCAGGAGGAGGTGCCCCTTCGATCTGTATCCTCCCAACCCTCCTCCTCCTCCTCCTACCCTTCCTCAATTCGAGGGGGTTAAGTCTGCCGTTCCCATTTTGGCTGCCTCTTCACTTCCCCAGAGTATACTAACTCATCCAGTCTATAAAACCCGTTTACTACCAGACCGCTACTATTTTTCGTGTCATCCAAGAATGGAAGAGTCGCCTATTCTGGGTTTGAAGGAAGTGTGGCTAGCGGCCATTTTGCATGGGCCTGTCATCATGTCATATCCTCTCTTTTTTCCTCATCATGCCTCTAACGTACTTGAGACTGCCGCCCTTGTCACTCACTGAGCATGTTCAGTGCCCAGCCTGCAGCTTGACCTTTTTACTCTGGGCTTTTCTCAACTCTCCGTGTCTGATAATTGGTTCTAGAGATTTATTTTTTCTGTAGTTTTTAACAGGAAAAATACATCCGTTTTTACAAAACTGGCACCCGACATCTTGTTTGTGCAGTGCCCCTCGCGGTGTTTGACAGCACCACGGGTTTTGGGTCACTCGGGCCAGCAGCAACCATCTGCTGCCGCCATTCTGCAGGAAGAGGCCTTCCATTTTGTTTTTTCAGTCCAGCAGCTTTATTGTATGCAAATTTTTTGTGTTTTGCCACATTGTCTTTTCCTCAGCTCAGTGAGTGGGAACGAGCACTTTATCATGCATGCGCACGCTACGGCAAGCTTCGAAAAAAACCTCCGCTAAAACACGAAACCCTGGAACACTGACATTTCAAATGATAAGGCCAAGTGAGCAGAAAGGTTTACAAATCCAATACTTTGAACTGCAAAGGCTACTCCGCTGCCAGGACCTGTCATACGGCCCATTTTGTCTCGTTGAATGTGTGTCCATATCCATGTGTGGCTGCTGAAATCTTGAAACATCAGATCTTTTTGACATGACTGAAGATCAGCTCATTCCCTGGCTGTAAGGTCAGCATTTGTCTGAGTGCCACCCCGTCTTCCTCCCATGATGTTTCATTAAACTCGGTGCAGCTGTGGTGAATAGAGAGAAGACAGAAATCTGCCACCCAGTTAAGAGAGAACTGTGAATATTTTAAAGACGATTGATCACTCAGTGTCCATTGCAGAAAGAAAAACCTACCTTAACACACGTCCTTTAGTTTGGGGTTGCATTTCAGTGGTATTGGAAATTACCATACTGATGGCTTTGCATGTTTAATCCTGTTAACTACAAATTGCATTTACTTTACGTCACAACCACGGGATACCATACATTTTTGATTAGAAGTACTTTATTAATCCCTCTTGGGGAAATTCAATCCCCTCTTTGGAAGCCATTGGTTTCTATTCATTTCACTTCACAGTGAAAATGCACACATGCAGACTCAAGCTAGCTACTCCAATAGTGAATATTTCATCGCTTTATTCTTTGCTCGGCCGTTGAGAGAAGGGACAATTTTAAAAACTCTCA
>CAKAOI010026133.1:56190-92329 GCA_916701655.1 Sebastiscus albofasciatus | reverse complement strand
CTTGCATTCTTTCTAATAGCCAGCAGGGGGCAACTCCTCTGGTTGCAAAAATAAGTCTGATTGTATAGAAGTGTATGAGAAAATGAGCCTACTTCTCACTTGATTTATTCCCTCAGTAAACATTGTAAACATGAGTTTATGGTCTCAATTGCTAGTTTCAAGTCTTCTTCAACACAGCATGATGTTCATTTATTAAATTATGGTCCCATTTAGAGTTAAATAGACCATAAAGCAGGGTATGCTTTAGTGCGTGGCTACCTTGTGATTGACAGGTCGCTACCACGGCGTTGTCCGGTCTGGGAGTTGTCCGTGTTTTCGTTTTAGATCTTGAACTCTTTCACAGTGTGTTTTCAGTTTGCGAAAGTTATATATAACCTTTTTGGTTGTCTAAAATTTGTCTGATTCAGCGTTCGATTGTACTTAGCTCCACCCTCTCGTGTCACATCTGGTTGCAAAACAATAACATGGCGACGGCCTAAATGCCGAGCTCGAGGCTTCAAAACAGCAGTCGACAAACCAATGGGGGACGTCACGGTGACTACATCCACTTCCTATATACAGTCTATGTGTAAAACCACAACTTGGCTTCTCACTATAACATGTTAATTAGTGAGCTTTAGAGATGGCGGGAATTTTTTTACTTTTACCTTTTGGACAGAGATAGGCTAGCTGTTTCCCCCTGTTTCTAGTCTTTATGCTAAGCTAAGCTAAGCTAACCAGCTGCTGGCTCCAGCCTCATCTTAACTGCACAGACATGAGAGTGGTATCAATCTTTTCATCTAACTCTTGGCAAGAAAGCTAAAAACAAAGTGCATTTTATTGAATTATTCCATTAAACATGCTCATCTTCTTTTCAAGTCAATTCAGTGCTATTTGTATCTAACGTGGTTCTTTTCTGCCCCTCAGAGTCAAGGAAGTTCCTCCTCCACCAAAAAGTGAGCACTTGGCTTCTTCATTTTAACTGTTAAAAAAAAAGCAAAGTCACAACTTGTATGCCAGAACAACAGAATGACATCCAAGCATAGTATTATATCATATATTAATAGTACACCAGCACAGCAACAAGTGAAGCACGGCTCATTTGTTCATTCTAAATGCATCTTATCACAACCTGATGGAAACACCGCAGGGAGGTAAAGAGTGACTGAAACGACAATGATGAAAGAGATAAGAAGAGCAAACTGTTCACTAATGTTTTCGTTGTAATTTGACAGCGTTGGTGTGAGGCTGGCAGACAGACACAAACACAATATTCATTAACACACCCTAGCGGCCCAGGACTAATGATTGTTTTATGAACCTTGCAAACACCGCCAACAGCTCAGCTCCTATAGCAACAAATGTGGGTGTGAAAACATTTATCCCAATGTTGTGAGTTACAACATTGACATAAATGTTTTTCACACCCACGTTTGATTAAGGCACAGTCACAACTTGTAACCGTGTCCTAATCTGGCTGACTCATGCTGCTAGATTAACAAACTGCAGGGTGTTTTGGTATGATGTTCCACGTTAGAAGGCTAAAAACAACACAGAATCATAGACTGTGACGTCTTTTAGAGAAGCTGTTTTTACAAACCGAGTGTTTTTAGTGCACGCAGTCTGAAGCTGTCGAGACACGACATATTTTTAGTACATTTAGTACGATTCAACACAAATTATAGAGGAATATGAGATTAAAAAGACTCATCTCATTGTAATTTCCCTTCTCATCTCACTGCTTCTAATGTTTTCTTCTCCTCTCCTCCCCTCTTCATACCACCTCATTGCATCTCATCTCTTCTTCTCACACCGCATTATTTAATATTTTGTCTCATATGATCTCATCTTCTCACTTTAAATTGTTTTATCTTTTTTTTTCTTCTCTTTTCTTTTCATTTAATCTCATATCATCAAACCTTTTCTTCTTCTTCTTCAATCAAATCTTCTCTTCTCTTCTCATCTCATTTTGTATCATCTCTTTTCATCGCAGCTTACTTTCTCACCAGTGTAAATCTCATTTAAACTAATTTTATATTATTGTATCATTTCAACTCATTTTTATCATTTCATTTGATCTAATCTATTTTATTTTATCTAATCTCATTCCAAATCGTTCTTTTTTCCTTTTTTCTTCTTTCGTCTTCCATCTCATCCCTTCTCATCTCATCTCATTGAATCTCATCTCATCATCTCTGTCTGTGCAGAGGAGCCTGACGTTCGCACCAGGAAGATTGTGAAGGTGGTGACTCAGACTATGGTCAACGGCAAAGTGGTGGACGAATCCAGCGAGGTGGAGCAGATCGAGGAGACCAAGAAATAAAAAAAAGAGGAAAAGGGAGGGAACTTTAGCAGAAGATGACACAGGGATAACAAAAAGAAAGAGAGAGGGAGAAGAGTGTCAGGATATCACACACGAGCTGTGGAACATCATTTATTCTTCTCAACAGAGAAAATATTGTTTCGAATAGGGAATTTTTGGGGGGATTTGTTCGACTATGAATGTTTTGTTTTCAGAGAAATGTTTTCCCCACAGTGGAATTTGATCAGTTCTTTATGTCTGGAGAAAATGCCGCAAACATATAATATGTCCAGTACTGCTGTAGCTATGCATGCTTATACCAATTAGAATAGAGATGTGTCTGTGTTTTTGTGTTGACTAACCATCTTCATTCTGTTTTACTAGGTTGATAAAATGCTGTGTACAAGATATTTATTACTTAGTGTGCAGTTTATTTTAGTAAATGTAATACATACCTTTACTCCTTTTACAAGAATATCATTCAATTGTCTTTGCTGTTTTTGTGTACTTGTCTAAATAAAGTTTCTTTAATCCATGGCATATCTACCCGTGTGTTCTTATGTCACTCAGAATAAACATTTGATGGCTTTTATACTGAAATCAGGAAATGTTTACCATCTTAGGTTAGCATGTTAGTGTGGTTTTGATAATTAGCATTAAATACAAAATGCAACTGAGGCTGATATCATTTGTTTGGCAGGTAGTATTGGACAAATTGACATTTTGACCTGATGGACCATCAAATTCAGTAAAATTCATCCTCTGGGGACCAGGAATGTCAGTACAAAATATGATGGCAATCTATATCCAATAGTTGTTGAGATATTTCTGTCTAAACCAAAGTGTTGAACCGACCAATAGACCGTCCTTGCCATCTTATCGTTTGTGTGTGGTTAAAAAACGCAGGAATAAAAAAATAAAAAACTGTAAAGATACTAACTTTAGCTTTTCACAAAGAGAAAATGTATACCATATACGTTTTTAATTTTGCAGTTCTCTACATAAATGATGCCAAAGTGCAAGTGATAAAATAATACCTTATTTCTTTCTTTATGTCTTCTGAAGGTTTGGGATGTTTAGCAGTATTAGTTTGTCCAGTGCATGCGTGTGAAAGAAATGAGTGGACATTTAGTTTGTCAAAGATTATTCACACATCTTTCTTTTCAACTTTGTTTTGTCATGTTTTGTTGCTTGATCATCACAAAACCTGAGTTGGAATTTCCTGTAATGAATCTCGTAAACCTCCAATGATAAAAGTAAAAAAAAGCAAGGGATGAAAAGAGAGAGAGAGAGAAGATGATATCAAAAGAAAACAGAGCTAAAAAGGAGGGGAACATTTGCTTTATAATTAGTGCTGTTCCTCCCCACAGTTATTATGAGGGTGGACACACCTGTTGCCATTCAGGTTAGGTGTGAAGTAATGGCTCTATCAGCCTGTAGCGCTTTCATCAAAGACAGCTCCTGTAATACATGAGGTGAACATTACTATGATGAGCTGTCAAATTATCAAAACAGTGTTGTTGTCTTCATGTTTGGCTTTTACACGCAGGTTCACTTTTTCTCTGTTCCACTTGAGAGACTCTAATATATCTGATGATGATCCCTTAATAAGCAGGTTCTACATGAGCACACACTTTGTCATGAGATAACAACTCCACTGTGACTTCCATCAACCCTATAATTTAGGGTCATGACTTTTTGGACCGGGGTCACCGTGCTCCAATGATCCTCATGAACAAAAGCCAACGCCTTGTTGTCCCTCCCCAGACCTTGTGATAAAAAGCAACGTCTGCAGTTTAAAGAGCAGTTATGAGTTGTCAAACCCCCTTCGGCAGATTCCAGGTCGGACGACTCAATAGACTCATAAAAAGACAGACAAACAGTCAGAATGAGCGCAAACAAAGAGACAGGTGGTCAATAAAGTGAGCAAGAAGAAACAAGAAATGTCTCACACTGCTGCTCTGTGATCATAGTACAGGTAATTTAACAAGTAACAGCACCATTTATTATTTTTACGCTTTGCACATCTATCCTTTTAACCAACTGACGCATGATATGTAATGTAAAGGTGTCTATTTTAGATAATGCCCTCCGCACCCCTTTAAAGAGTACATATCATGCTCATTTCCAGGTTCATACTTGTATTTTGGGTTTCTACTAACACGTTTACATGCTTTAATGTTCAAAAAACACATTATTTTTCTCATACTGTCTGTCTGATTTTACACCCGTATTCACCCTCTGTCTGAAACGCTCCGTTTTAGCTCCTCTTTAAGACCCCCTCCAGAATAAGCCCATTCTGCTCCGATTGGTTTATGAGAAAAATATGGTGCACCTTTGCAAAAGTAGTTCTCAAGCTGTAGGCGATATATTCTAATGAGCCTGCATGTGACATAGGAAGGGGAGCCAACGCCTTTTATATACACAGTCCACGGTATTCCGGTTTCCCTTTTAGAATGACAAATACAGATTATACCTGCAGGTATGGAGAGCTATTAGATCTCGTGCTGGCGCAGAACGTAAGTGGTGTTTGGCCGTCGGCTGTAGTCTTTGCGGTGCGTTTGAGTACAACTATTGGCCAAGACACAGGCGACGTGAACAGTCGACCTTCGCCTCTGCTTGTTCCCTGATGTAGGTTTGGTGTATCTGGGCCTTTAAAAGAACAATTTCCCTCAAGTGGAAAGTATTTGTTGAGTAATGAATGCCTAAATCCTACCATTGAGAGTGAACCCATGACATAAAACATGCCTTTTTCAGTAGGACTAACAGAATTTAGGACCTTCATTGTTTATTACAATACAAGATACAGACACTCATTCCTGAAACAAGGAAAACTGCACTGGGAACAAATTCAATCATCTCACTCACTTAGCATCCAATCACCTTTTTTCTAGTTTGTAATGAATAAAGTCTTGAAGACTGAGACTGAATACAAGATCAATTGCACATAATCACATAGAGATTTACAAACCTTGATAAATATTGAGACAGCAAGTTTACATTGTTGGCAACAATAGTTTGTTACAACATTTATTCTTGGTGCAGGTACCTTTTGTTTCCTAAACAATAGGTTTACGGAGGGAATTCCTGGAAAGAGCTGCAGAAGTCCTACAGTCACATAGATCCATCTGGTAACTCAAGTTAATATTTATTTAGAATACATAGACATTTGTTGAATTGTACACTTATCTGCCATTTATAATCACACAGGAATACATATTTTCAGGTTCAGCTGACCTGACCAGTGAATTCTCTCTAGATTAGCTAGAAATTAATTGGAAAATGTTCTAACTGAACACTTTTTCTAATTGATCTTTTACAAAAAAACTAAATTGCAGTAATATCCTGTTCTCTCTGGGAAATAATAGCAATAAAAAAAGGGTTAAAACAGTTTTCTTAATAGTCTGTTTAATGACATGTCTTTATCAATATGTTGATGTTGTGTTCAGTTTTGTTTTGCAGTGCTTCTCCTGTAGATCACATTCATGATCCACAAGCAGAAGTTTTCTTGCATCTTTTAAAAGACAGCAGGTAGAGTACACAGGCAGTCACCTTCTGTCTTTCCTCTGTTTTCTCCACAGAGAGAGAGAGCGAGAGATAATGACGACATGGTGAGTAAGAGACAAGACAGATCATTGGATTAAGTGGTGTTTCAAAAACAAGCACACCTCCAGATATCCTCCAAGTTCAGACGCTGCATTCAGGCACCATTTAATCCAGAGTCATATTTTTCTTTCTGCTTTCTCGTTTTGTTCCTTTATTGGTTATGTGAACAAAAACAGGGTGACATTTTAAAAGTACTACGAAAATCCCCTAAGTCAGATCAAATCCCATCCCCACCCTGAGCCCACAGTCACACACACAATAGCACCAATTATCTTTCAATTATACTCCGCTCTGTTCATTCACCTGTTTATTCTGAGAGACGGCTCCAACATGAACCCCATGCACTTTGAGAAACAGCACTGAAATACACCTCTTCCACTAGTAGAGCACCGGCATCTCACACCATCTGCATGATGGATAAAGAATGTAACGTAAAATAGAAACTTATATGAGTAGAGTATTTTAAAAAATCAAGTTATTGTTACCAATGTGATCAGCTGTCACTGAATTAAAGCGAGTTTATCAAATAAGTAATTTCATCAACATCAATTGATCAAAGATGAAAATTATTGACAATTAATTGAAACTATGATTAATTTATTAAATAGTAATTTTACAACTACTTTAAGTGGACTTAAAGTAGTTATAATAGGTCTTCAAGCTGTGTTCAATGTGCTTTGACTGCCTTCTAGTGGACAGATCTTGATGTAGCAAATTAATATACAATTTACCTAGTAAAGGCAGAAATTGCAAACATTCATAATGTGCAATTTTATATAAGGACGTGTGTTTAAATAGTAATGTCTATTATTTCTGGTTGAATGCAGAGGCATGATACAGTCTGCTAAAAACATATATCCCTCAGAGACTTCAAATAATAAAAAAGTGACAGTATGAAAGGAAAGCCACCTGCTTGATAGACAGATATAACTCAATAACACTAGTTAGTTCTTATTAGTAATGAGTAATGCGCAGATCTTTGTCACTTTAACTTAGCTTTGCTGTAGAGAAGACCATTAAAAGACCTTAACTCCTGACTCTGGTATTTTCCAGACGCGGGGTGTTTGAGTTGAGACTCACCAGACTCAAGCAGATAAATCCACTTATATTCTTACCTCAAGCTTGTAGTCTATTTTCGTGAAAACAGTCTGGGATTTACCAGCTAGTCTGAGTCTGCACTAAATGTGAGGCTAAATGTAACTTCTTTGTTTTGGTGTTCTGATGTTTTGTTGTTGTTGTTATTGTGTGATTATTTTTCTCCATCCAAAGTGATGCCAATGTAATAGTTTCCTTTACTGTTCGTCATGAAATCCAAGAATATGACAAGAGGCTAAATCATGAAAGAAGTATAAAAGATTGTTTGAGTTTAGCTGTTTTGAATTGCTTATCACAGTCTCTTTTCCACTAAGGTCAAACAGTTGATCCCATCACAGCTAAGCTAGTTTACAGGCAGACTGACTCTACACCCTTTACACACTGTCCCGCCAACCAGTGTCATCACCCACAGAGATTATCCACAATCCCTTGTTACACATTCCCCGTTTCACAACCGGGATGCCTCTAAAAATTAGCAAGTGATTTATTTTGAATTCTACATACATTTCAGAAGATTTTTTACCATAGAAAAAGAGTAAATTTAAGTAAACCTACTGAGACGTTGAAACAGAAAGAAGAAGAAAACATCACATAACATGGTTTGATGTTGCTGCACAATATAGGTGTCATGATCATTTTCATGGTGTTGGGTAAAAAGTGTAGGCAAAAGGCCAAATCAATCAATCTAGCATGCTTCTGTCTGAATAATAAGTGAGTCCACATCATACTATAATGTCTTCTATATGGGGTTGGCAGCCTTTAATCCTCCCTGGTGTGATTTCACGTCTCAATAATAAGCTCATAAATGCTGCAAAGAGTGAAGTAATTCAAAATGTTTCAAATGCATTTTTGGAAATTCTTGGAATAAGTTGATTTGAGTCACAACAAGTCCAATAAAATATTACTGTTCTGTCGTGTAGAAATGAAAATAGACTAGATAGCAGCTTTTTCTTTTCTCCTTGTATCATCTTTGTCTTTTTTCCAAGCAGGCTTCCCTGTTTTGACTGACTGTCCTCCATGAAGTAGCCTAAGCCAGGACGTCAGGTGCATTATATTGGTTTACAGTAATACCTGTTGGCTTTAGTGCATTGCTTTCCAGCTTGTTGCACAACACCAACAGGATTACACACCAACTATAGAAACAAACCAAACACAATCTGTCTTTCTGCCTCTCTCAGTCCCTCATGGCCAGCCATCTTGCTTCTCCCTTCACTTCCCTAAGTTGACAACATTTTAACCTATTTGGTGATGATTTGGTGATGATTTGATACGACCTTTGACCCTTGACCCCTGGAGCACACTAACAGGTGAGTTTGTATAACAGGACTAAAGGTCTCTGAACATCAGACCACCAGTAAGCGTATTACTGCTCAGTGTGTATTGTGTTGGTTTTGTCTGCATTCTCATGAGCTCAGGAGGGATCACAGCCACTTACATAGCCAAAGTGCAACATGTGCTTTTGAGCTTTATGCTTTATTTGCTAACTACTAAAGGGATTTATATACAATCACTTGTACATGTTTTGAAAGTGAACTTCTGTACAGCACAAAAAGGACAAAAATCCACTGATATTGTTTAGAAAAATATCTTTTATTTGACCTTTCAAAGCAGCAGAAACATTATCCTTGGATAAACACTGGATGAACACAGAGTGATAGAGGAGGAAATGGATCAAAAGATGTGAATCTTGGAATCCTGGTTGGACATATGCAGGTATTTCTCTGTCTTCGCTTCATTTGTTTCTAATGTTTTTCCTCCTCTCATCCTTTTTTATTTTTCGCGTCTGTCCATTCACATTATCACTCTCACATACAGACCGTTTATACACTCTTTCATTCTCCCTCTTCTTGCTTTCAAGCCTCCTAGACTGCAACTAGCTGGCTGCTCTCTCTCTCTCTTTCTCTCTTTAGCAGGCTCCAGACTGCAGGACGGGCTGGAACTCTCCGGCCATGCAGACGTCTTCCTGTTTCTGACGCACGACGCGCTGGATGGCTGGAGGCAGGCCGCGGGGGTTCCTGGAGAAGATGATGGCGTAGCCGTCCTCGCAGCTGCCGTCCTCCTTCAGGGTGCGGCAAGCGTAGGTGATGGCGTAGTTGTCGTAGTCGGTGTCGATCACCCAGTAGTTGTCACCTGGTTAGAGAGGAAGGGGAGAGGTTAGGGAGTGTGAAGAGGAACGAGGAGGTATAAGAGGGGTGTGATGGAGGATATGTGTGCAGAGCTTACCTCCACTGGACAGGTAGCTGGCCAGTCCCTGGTAGTTCATGAACATCTTGCCGGGGGTGGAAGGGTCGGGGACGGAGTACTGGGCGGCCATGTCAGCACACACAACCCAGAAGCTGCAACATGGTGATACAAACACATGTTAGTGTCAAGGTGAACAATGTACAACAGTCTTTGGCTTATATTATTGACCTTTTCTTGCAATTACAGAAACTTGTAACCATGTAAACCTCAGAAATTGCAAGTATTAAAGGCATATTCATACAGTAAATTTTACAATTTCTCCGAATAAAGCCTAGATTACATTCGGTCCACGCCATAAGCGCTTAAATCGGCTGGACTTAAGTTTGTTTGTTACACATTCCTGTGTAAAAAACAACCTCTTCATTTATTTCTAATCCTCCATAATCCAGGAAAACCCCGGCTGCTTCTAGAAAATTACATCTGCTCCTAACTGCTGACCCTGGAAACTGAATATTTGTGACCAAACTGACCCTTTACCTTGGTTTTGCTGTTCATTTATGTAATTGTATCTGTAAATAATGAGATAAATAAGGCAGGGTAAGTACAAAAACTCTTTGGCCCTCTGACTCACCCAAACAGAGTGACGCGTCCTTTGGAGGAGGCGGTCATGGAGCCGTCATCGTCAATGGTGTACTCAGCTGAGATGTTGTCCTGCAGGAACAGGCCCTCTGGATCTTTCTTCTGCAGCGCGTACCACTTTCCTGCATACTGCGATGAAGACGATAGACACTCAAACACTCAGAAATTATTTTACTTTACTTTTTTCAACATGCATGCTGTCTGTGTGTTTCAATTCACTCACCTTCTTGGGGTCAAAGTCCTCTTTGACTGTGAAACTGTCAACGACGCAGGAGGCAGACAGACAGCGCTCGACGCAGGACAGCAAGACCACCAGCAGGGCCAGCTTAGAGGATCCCATTCTATAATGAACATACATATCAGTGTATTATGACCAGAAACAGGCCTCAGGTCTCAGGACAAAATAGTCCACCATCCTTGAACTCTTGTATAATATACAATAAATGCACCAACAGTATATTGTACCATTTGACATGAGATAAAGAAAATAGCACCCTTATGTGACATCCTAAAACATGCTTACTCTGGGTTTACAGAAAGTTCTTAACTTCACAGTGCACTTTCAGAAAACTCAATCTCAGATATCTTTTGCCGATCGCTACTGATACAAGTTGAAGAAATCCCTAAACAAGTAGAGGTAAGATGAGTAAAACATCAGTGTCTTACCTGATTTGAGTCAAAGAAGCAACAGTAATTCAAAATGTACTACTGTTCGGGGTTATCCACCAGGTTGGGTCTAGTTGGTCTGGGTGTGTGAGGCAGCTTTTATATACTCACTCCACAGACGAGCTTATGGCTGATTTTCATTGCTGGGAACTAAATAAGGTGCTTAAATCTAGAGGTAATCCTGTTGGGTTGAAATACTTACCGTAATCTGGCTTCTTCGTTGAAACCTGCCCAAGATTTACTATAAAGACAATTAGACCTTTATGTAACTGACTGGAAGCAAAACATAACAGGCACATGCATCACTGAGCAGAAACAGGTGCATACACATAATCTGACTTTAAATGCACACATGGCATTGTTTGAGTTTACTCAACTGTCTAACATTTTAAGTATCTGTTGAAGTAAATTGCTGTTACACGAAATAGAATCTGCAACAGGAAGGAGGAAAATGCCTACAGGGTAACAAGAGAGACTTTTGAGCTTTGTTCTCTGATATTTGGCTTATTAAGAAAATAATCATATGATTTATACACACCTTAAAAATTATTTTGTAAATGCAAGTATCTGCATCACAATTATTATATAAGGAAGACGTTTTGCGCCAATCAAAAGGGTTAGATGCCACAATACCAATATTCACAACATGTAACAGGAAAGAGATTTTCATTGTTTGATTTAGCAGGTTATAGTGCTGTCATTTTTGCAGACAAAACAAAAAAATATATAAAAAGTCAAGTCTGAAATGAAAAAGCTGTTTCCAATAGAGCGTTTCTGATAAGATTTATTCAACACTGGGTATATGTAGATAAAGATGGAACACCGCATAAATGAAAGTTTTAATTTCCGCCTAACAAAACTGTACACTTTTAGAATGAATATCCCTTTGGAATGATGCAGTTGCAGCCCAAAACCTCTGCAAGTTTAAGGCACTTTGTGTATCCATCCAGTGATTTGTTGCGACAACGATTTGGAATTGAAACCAATAACTGTGTATTTTGTATTGATACTGAAACTACTGATCATTTATTTTTTCATTGTATGATTTCTGGAGCTTTATGGCTATAGATATACATGACTGGCTTTTCCCAAAGTTTCTCATGTGGGAAACTTCTCTCAAAAGGACATTGTTTATGGATTTGTCATGGACAATAACAAAGATGACTTTCTGGTGAATAACATTCTCATTCTTGGAAAATTTTATTTGCACAAATCCAAGTATATGAAAGTGAAACCCTAGGTTTAATGTGTTTCATTCTGAGTTTATTTCTTACATAAAAGTCCTTAAAGTCATGAAATGCATTGAAACGTCTTAGTATAATAGAAGAATATGAATTACAGGTACAGCCCGAGCCCCTAATTTAATTAATTACTATTTTCATGTATAATTTTACATATATTAAAATGTATCTGTTCCTGTTCTGTATGCACCTTGTCCTTTTACTCTAATGCAGGGGTCAGCAACCTTTACTATCAAAAGAGCCATTTTAGGCAACAAAAAAAAAAGAAGAAAACAATCTGTCTGGAGCCGTAAAACATTTGAGCATTGTGATGAAGGTAACACAGCTTATAGTCTAAGTATATAGTATATACTGTAAGTCTAATGCAGTGAGGGCCAAAGTGCAAATGTACTACGGAGTATTAGGGTCACATTGAGGGAAAAACATCTGAGATTTCCAGGATAAGGTCATAATATTACAAGAAAAAAGTCGTAATATTACTAGAATAAATTCAGAACTTTACGAGAAAAAAAGTTGTAATATTATGAGAATAAAGTCATAACTTTACGAGAAAAAAAAGTTGTTATATTACGAGAATAAAGTCATAACTTTATGAGGAAAAAAAGAAAGTAACGCGTAAAATTACTACTTTATAATATTATGACTTTATTCTCGAAATCTCAGATTTATTTATTTTTTCCTCAACTACCTAATACTCAAAAAACATTTTTTAAAATCCACAGGGAGCCACTGGAGAGGGGCTAAAGAGCCTCATGTGGCTCTGGAGCTGCAGGTTGCTGACCCCTGCTGTAATGCAATGATCTATGAGCCATGTTGTTTGTAAATTTGAATTTGTTCAATAAAAAAAAAAAAAAGTTTAAGGCACTTCCGCATTGGCTTCACTTTTCAGACCCGGATGTTGCCCGCTGATGGTAGCCATGGAGATGTGTTACAAGAACTGGAGCACAAAACAGTGAAGGTAAGCCATAATTCATGGTTATGGCTGTATAAAGTAAAAAAAAATATCTTCTTCGGCTGCTGGTTCAAGACTTATACAGTTAGAAGCTGTAGAGTCTCAGTTTTCATAATGACATGTCGTCTGTGCAGTTAGTTCGCATAAAGTAGCTACATCGCTAGCACTAATTAGCACTGTTAGCTTGTTTTTGTGCTAATGGTGTTGAAATTGTGGTTCGTTTAGATACAAATGTTTATTGTGAGCTTATAGCGGAGTTTCTTGAATGATGAATGTTTTTCCACATGTTGAACGTGTCTTATCTGGTACTCGTTCAAGCTAAATTTTATGCTAAATTGTGACGTCAGCTGTAAATGACGTCATCTTATATTATAATGAGGCCACCTTGCTTAGAGTTGTTAGTTCATTACATGCACATTGTGCCACAATAAGTTCTCTAGAAGTGCTTACAATAAGCAAAACGCCTAAAACTTGTAGTGGAGAGTTGTCTTTCCTTAATTCAATTAAAAAAAGTAATTATGTAAATGCATAACATAATTTACACACCAAAAAAACTGACAATAACCTGATATTTTCAGGTGGAATTTCATTAATTCATTCATTCTCACTGTGCAATATAATTTTCCACTTGTGCAATTTTGTTAATAGTCTGTTTATTGTCAATACTGTATATACTGCTCCTATTTTTATACTACCATCTATTTTGGTTCATATTTTGTTGAACTTTGTTTAGCTCTTTTTCACTGTGTTAGCTGATGCATCTTGTTTTTTTTCACTATCCCCTTTGCTGTTGTACACTGCAAATTTCCCCACGGACTAATAAAGGAATATCTTATCTTATATATATTGCAGTCTTACATGTACACACACATATAAAAATACATATACTGTTGCTGCAAAAGTTATACTGCAGGATTTAAATATTTGGTAAATTCAGCACAGTTAAAGGCTAAGAACATTATCCCACAACACTTGAGAGAGTAAACAGAACTGGTCTAGACCTACCTGATTATTTTCTCTTCTTGTGGTTGAGCAATCAGTGTAATAATCCTCTAAGAAGTAGCCTGTAAGCTGTCCAAACTTCCCAAATAGTGGGATGATCCGCTTATAATAACATCAACACTCATAATAGAGTTAGGTAAGGTTTTACAGTATACACCATACTATGTTTGAGAAGGCTTTTACCACAGAAAAGACCACATGGGAAACCAATATTAAATGTAAAGACAAAAAGAGAAGTGGAAGTCAATATAACTATAACTTTGTATGCATGAATGCTTTCTCACTCTCTCTTTTGTGAACTAATGAACTCTCCTTTCCCGGATTAACCCCGGTCACATGAGATTACTGCTGGCATAACACTGTACATCATGTCATAACATCTAAAGTCGTCTTCATGTGTAGCTCTGTTCCTCTTTTATGCATTTTTCTTTGCTTAATTAAAGTTCTTTAATCTGTTGTTTTTACACACAAAATAAAATAACAAGTTAATAACTGCAGAATCACCCCACACTGATAGTAAACAGTCTCCTCAGTGAGGATACACACAGACAAGCCAATCAAGACAATCTATTTTTTCCGCTGACTGTAATCCTATTGTTTGGCCTGAAATCGACCTGTAATGGACTTACTATACACATTTCTATATAGAGATTTTACTTTCCTAAATGTAATTAATAATGAAATGCCATTCTGACAAACTAATCCTGTGACCCTACCTCCATTCTTGAAGTTGTTTACTGTAAAGAAATTTGTGATTGATGCTGAGTACTTATAAAAACATTTATATAAAGTAATTTTTGATCTGAGGACACCTGTGGGCTCAAAGGTGGCTTCATCGACAGCATGCTCCAAGCCTTATCGTGATCATCCTCTGAATTTGATTGGCTGATAACTCAGATAGACCCGGGACAAGGCTAACACAACGATTACACCCTCTGCTGACCATCGAGACGATTGTATTTACATCTATTTAAGCACTGTCACGTTTTGGGACTGTACATGCTTACGCTGCCTAAAACCTTAAGCTTGTACTGAACATCCCATTCACAAAACATGGAGGCCTTTCCTGGTATTTGGGGTTTTGGCCTTTTGTTTGGTACATTGTGATGTAATAAAAAAGGGTGAGATGCTAAGACAGCTTTTAGGCCTTGGGCTGTAAAGGATTACGAGGATCTGACTTAAAAAAAACGTATTTCCACGTTTTGGTCACATCCAGCCACAAAGACAGAGCTTCCTTCTGTATTGAGTCTTCGAACATATCCATAACACTGTGTGCTATAATTTAAATATGCACACTGAATGTTTACATTTACATCTGTCATGTAATATTGTCTCTTTGCTAGGCAGCCTTAGGGGGTTAAATTGCCGACCATGAACCACAATGCCTGGTTCCTGTCCAGTCATTCCTCATTTACTGTCAGCTATAATAAAGACATAAAATTCCCCCCAAAATGATGGTAAATGGACTTGGACTTATATAGCGCTTTTCTAGTCTTTCGACCACTCAAAGCGCTTTACACTACATGTCAGCATTCACACACACATTCATACACTGATGACACATGCTGCTAAGGTGCCAACTTTGCCCATCAGGATCTAATCTAAATACTCATTCACACACCGATGGCTATGCCTTCGGGAGCAATTTGGGGTTAAGTGTCTTGCTCAAGGACACATCGACATGTGACCTGGAGCAGCCGGGGATCGAACCACCGACCGGTGGACAACCTGCTCTACCCTGAGCCACAGCCACCCCATATGACATTATGATAAACTATAAGGAGAATATGATGGATGTCCACTTGTGTTAACATATGCATTGATTATCATGTATTCTCTCTTCAGGACCAGGGGTGTGTGAGAGCTTTAATGTGTACAGGTGCTACGATGTGGATCTGCTGCCATCTTGTGGTGAATGTCAGCATTGCAACTAGTAAGTATTTACTTTTTTTACTAATAATTATTAAGTCTAGTAGAATAGAAGTGATGTACAACACTGAATTCACATTAGCTGGCAACACTCACATGTCCATATGTATAATGAAACAGTTATTGGTCCATCTATTATGTGTGTACAGTGAGTGATGGTTGAGTGACAAGTGGACAGCCAGTGGGCACTCATTTAATTTAAGAATTTATTCAGTGTCAACAGACTAATCAAACATATTCAGCTGAAAAAAGTCAAACATCCACATTAAACTCAATGTGGTCCTCATGGTATGATAAAGAGATTGGGTAACAAGTAGGAAATATTTCTGACTGTGATTAGTTTAGCCCCACCTGCTGGCAGCAGAAAATAGTGTGGTTTTAATGGTACTGAGAAATAGCTCTGGATTAATTCATGACATAATAATTATAGGTTGTTGGTGTTATTTATCATGATTCTACCATCATGGTCAGGGTCAGTGGCTGGATAAAATAGTTTTTAAATGTTTTCTTTGCACTTGGCTCCAGAGGGCTTTATGTGGGGAAAGCCTCACACTCACATCAAGTGTCCTGAGTGTGGGAAAATACCAGTACACATGCCCAAAGCTGTTGTACCAACCTAGATTATGTTCTACAGCACACATTTGAACGTCAACCTTTTGAAGAAAAACTTGAGATTAAACACCTCAGTTCCCACCAGCTGTGCAATATTGTTGTTATAAACCAAACTTCTGGTAAAAAAAATAATCACAGATTTAACGTGGAGTGGTTCTCCGGGAAAAAGAGAATGTCTAACTGCTAGTTTGACAGAGAAGATGCTTTTTTTTCCCAGAGAGGATGCGATCTGGTCAAGATTCAAGAACAGACTTTCAGAATCTCAAGCATCTTTCTGAGAGGATTACCAAACATGAAAGCAACAGGACAACGCAATAAAATTGGGCTTACTCTGCAGAGCAAACACATAGCTACCCAAACTAACATACTTATACGGGGAACTGAGCAGTGTAGCAGCAAGTTGAGGAGAACCGGTAGTGCCCATTCTGATTATCACCTGTGTTAAACTGTGTGGGAAATGTGAAATAGCGCATAAACTTGTGTTATTTTTCACATTTTGCATCTGTCAAACACACACTAAAATAACAATTGCAAAAATAGATCCAATTTATCTCCATGTTTCTAAACCTGAACTATTTCTGTAAAGAACACATCAAACATACACTCTTATCTAAGTGACCAATCTAAATCACTATGCCCTCCCTCACTCACTCATTCTCTGTCGTACACACACATACACACACACACACACACACACACACACACACTCTGGACCTGCCGTAATCTATTATAGTGGAAGCAGATTATCTCTTTGACCTTTTTGTTTAAGGTGTTTATGGAACCTTATTATAGAGAGGTCCTCCCTGCTCTGAATGAAAGGATTAACTTTCTAACAGAAGCACAAAACATCTCTCTTTTTCCACTTTGTGTCCGTGTGTCGCTGACAGTAGCCTACTATGTCATGAATGTTAAATTAGTGTCTAGCTTCTAGCTGGCTTTACTCCCTCAGCCTTCTCAGGATATCATTGACCATCAGTCTCTTAAATAATGACAGTCATTGCTGTGGAAACTCAGAAAGGCACTGCAGGTAGACTTGCACATGGAGAAAGACGGAGAGTTGGGGTGCTGAGATAATCAGCTAGTGTCCTAACTAAATAGGGCTTATGCCAGAGGAGGCCTTGTTTAATAAGGACTTAAAGAGCTTGTACAGGTAGACCTGCATGTGTGAGAGAGACAGTCAGAAACAGTATACTCTGTAGAGAATGCATAACACATTTAAAAATAATATGGAAGACCTAGGATAAACTATGTCTTCCATTTTATTGTTCAGTTTATTATTTGTTGTCTACAGCATACTAAAAATACTTAGTTTAGTTTAGAGACTAAACTAAAAATACTCATAAACCTATAATTTTTTCATACATTTCCGTATCTCTATCATTCATTAAATAGAAAATTTATTGGAAATACAGGGTTTACATTTTGATCCCTCTCTCTTTAAGAGTACACGTTATCAACTTTTTATTGAATTTGTCACATGAAAATCGTTGTACACTAGGCACCATAGACAAAGATTCATGCACATACAAACAGCATTTAACACAAACTATACACATATCACCATTGCCAAAAAAAACCCCACTAGATAATGTGTGTAGGTCTTCTTACATTCTATTAAAGTGAAAAGGTGGATTCAAAAGAGAACCAGTGATGCCCACGCTTTATGAATTACAGCTATATGATCTTTCTATGAGAGCAATATCCAGATTTCTCTTATTTTTTTCATTTTTTTCACAAGTTTAACAATTGTATTGAGGGTGTTATTCTTGTCTGCTTTTAGAGTGTAAATTGGCCAAGCCAAGATAATCTAGATTTGTTATCATGGCTGGGTGACATGGCTAAGATATTCTATCCCGATATAGGTAATTTCATATCTCGATAAAGATATATAGCACGATAAAGCATGTTTTCTGGTAATTCAAATAAATAAGTAGTCTATATGAAATAACCACATGGTAAAGCCTATTTTTGTGTACTCCTGTGTAAATATAATACTTGACAAATTAAAAAGTACTGAGTATCCCATTTTAAAAACTTGAGTGCAAAATGAACATAACAGTTTTATGTGAAATTCTAAAGAAAAAATGAATAAATTGCGATAGAAATGATATAGAAAAATATATACAATGGACATTTGTATATCATTTTGACGATATATATCGTCATATTGCCTTGCCCTATTTGTTATATTTATTTCCAACTTCATTTTGTTTTGTGGTTGTTTGCTGATTAGCTTCATTGTTAGCTTTGTGTACATTTATTTAAGACTAAGAAAGCTATACACATTTAGATATACATATAAATGATTCATTTTCAAATGTGTGTTAAAGAATTGCTAATTGGATGTAACCCTTAAATTGAAAATTCAGTGCAGTGAAAAATAGAGGGATATGTGTTGTTGCTTTTGTGTGAAATCTTGTATATTTTCCTGCAGATTTATTTGATCTATCTGTACCGTTACAAAGGTTCCTGCATGCACTGAAGCATAGCTGGAGTATCTGGCCCACATATCCGTTACTAGATGATCAGCTGACAAGTTTAGCATAGGCAGATCCCTGCTAACCTTCAGCACTATCTGCTGATGACAGATGGATTGTTTGGATTCAGCCCTCTGCCTTCTCCTCGGGGAACTCCCTCACTCAGTCCGTTCATCCCGCTAACAAGGGGGATTAATTTGACCTGCATTTGAATGTGTCCACTTCTGTTTTCCCCCTTTGTGTGTAATACCTGGGTACGATTTCTTTTTTCTTTAGGGGGGATTAACTGGATAAACCGTATGCTTTGTTTTGCTTATTCTTTTTTCTTTTATTTCTATTCAGAGAAGTTGGAAGTAGCTCGTTCAGGGGAAGTGTTGGACCGAGCGGGAGCTCCGTCACTGAGCCGAAGAGGGAGAAGACAGGAACATTTGGGAGACTAGGAGGAAGAAGAAGAAGGAACCATGAGTGTGCAAAAGGAAGACGTGGAAAAGTTCCTCCAGGGAAACCCTGCATTTGCTAAACAGTACTTTGCAAAGAAGATGAGTCCTGCCTCCATAGCAAAGGTATCAGGACTCCCAGAAAAACAGATTGACTTCACCCAGTTCCAGGAGCTCAGCCAGGTAAATGTCATTATTTCACTACTTGTTTATTAAGAAAAAATGAGCGGGTAGACCAAACTTTGCCATAGTTGTGTGCAGCCTGAGTTACCCATCATACATCTATCCATATATAATATAACATCTGGCAAACTTCTGTACTTATTATGAAGATCCTAATCTTCTCAACAGAAAACTAATTCTAAAAATTGGGCTATTTTTTTGCTCTGTTTCCAGATCGAAGAAAGCCGGATCATGTATGACCTGATCAAAGACATGCAGGAGAACATCAACGTGGAAAAGGTGGTGTTCAAGATCCTGAAGAGAATCAGTGCGCTCATCCACGCGGACCGGTGCAGCTTGTTCATGTACCGCCAGCGGAACGGCATCGGAGAGCTCGCCACAAGGCTCTTCAACATCAACACGGAGGCAGAGCTGGATGACTGCGTCGTGCCGCCGGACTCTGAGATCGTCTATCCGCTGGACATGGGAATAGTCGGCCACGTGGCCCTGACCAAGAAGACTGTTAATGTGAAAGATGTCACACAGGTTAGTGGTGAACAGTAATCCTAAACTTAGAACGATAACATCTGGATGGGGGTGCAGATGTTGAGCATATCTCACAGTGTCATTCATGATACTACCACCAGATGACGCCACAGCCTTCCATTTTCAAATCCCACGCATCGTTGTTTTAACTAATAATTAAATGTTCTTAACAATTAAATTTTAATCTCATAGCAAGCAAGCCTGTTTCTCATTATAGCTCCTAAGAGTGAGTAAATTAAATCATTAATTTGTGACTCAGCCAACCCGGGTTAAATCTGTACCGGTTTTTTATCTAAAAATATCAGCATAAAACACAAAGCACAGCATTGCAAGGAAATCATTTTTTTAATCAAAATGTAAGAGTAAATCCACCCCTAAGTGAAAATAAGCTGTAGCAAGACTTTGCCATACCTTTCATACTGTACTGTATTTCCCTTAATCTGGTTCTATTAGACAATTTTTGGGAAATTTGGAAAATGGGGAAAATTGTATTTGTCGATGATTTTTGCATTAACTTGATGATGTTCTCAGGATGACTAGCATGTTGCTGAAGGAATATGATGGACAATATTCTTGTCCCCATAGAGTAATCCCAGTGAAACTGATATAGATCAAACCCAACAATAGCATGTTGCAGCTGGACCAGCATTGATAGTTCACATTTGAAAAAGACAATAAGGCATATGACAACTGAATTGTTAATATCATGCGGGACATTGTTTTAATTTCATAGAAACTCATAGAAAAAAAGACAAAGAGCCAATTCAAATGATATTTTGCAACAAACATTTCATTGGGAGTGGCTAGAAAATGTTTTTACTCTTAACTAAATGCTTAAAATGATGCAAACTGTGGAAATGTATCCTACAACCCTCATTATAGAAAACTAGCTATTAAAAGTTAGATGATACAATAGATACAATCTAGAATGCAGCTTTAATTTCTGAGGTTGTTATCAATAATGCACTGGTGTAAAAACACTGCACTGGGCAGCCAAGAGTTAAAACCTACAGTAGTTAGTGTAGCTTTAGCACCCAGTCCTCTGTTTATGAAGTAAAAACAATATTTTGATGTATTATTATTACAGTATATCAAACTGAGCAGATTGACTATAGTCAATAGACATGTCCTACTGAATCTGTATGTTTTCATGAATTATATTAAACCTCTGATGGTTGTAAACAAGTAAAGGAAGAGTTAGTGACACGTTCAGTATCTACAGTATACTTGAGTAGTGAGAGTGTAAATCCCCTTGTCAGACATAATCCATTTATTTCCAGATCCCATCAGCCTCTGCTCTAGCTGTGGATTAGACGCCTCTGGCATTTAGTCAGCAGGAATCTAAAACAGATCAAAACAGGTTTGCTTTGCTCTGCCTCCATACAAACTAAACTACATATTAAATATGTATTGTGTGCCCAGTTTAAATAAGTACTGTAGTTTCAGAATGACATCACCTTGCTCATCAAGCAGTGGGAAACAGCTGGTTGATCCTATAATTGTGGGACATTTTGCTTTGGTAAATCATGTAAAAAAGAAAAAAACAGACATGTTCCAAGGCATTGCCTAGTAATCCTTTCTTGCCAAGTTCAGTATAGAGATTTTAGGTGCTTTTCCAAAGACATTATGGGTCATCTAGGTTACTATTACAATAATGGTCTTGGTTTTGGTCCAAATTGTAATACTTTAAAGGCTATAGATCTACCTACCTACAACACGGCATTTAAAAAAAAGAAACATTCATTCAATGTCATAAAAGTACTAATTTGAAGGCAATTAATATAATTTATCTCATGATAGATTAGGAACACCATTGACCTAATAAATCCACTCAAAACTCTACACTCTACAATATACCAAATGAAAATTATAGCTATTATATCAAGTTAGAGAACATTACCGGCATATTATAGAAGCTATAAATGTAATGTTGGACCAAATTTCTTCTTCAAAACATTATAATATATAATATATATACATAATACACAGTAATAGTAATGAAATCAAGTTATGAAAGTCCTGCAAGTATGCTTTATATACACTCAAAGCATGTATTTTCTGTCTTCTAGAGCCAACACTTCAGCTCATTTGTCGACGAACTCACAGAATACAAGACCCGGAATATTCTGGCTACGCCCATCCTCAACGGCAAAGACATGGTGGCTGTGATCATGGCTCTAAACAAGACCACTGGACCACATTTCACTGCTGAGGATGAAGATGTGAGTCCCAATGCACGAAGCACACACACAGATAAAGCACATAGAATCTCAGAGCAGAGCAGTTTTGACGTATGGAGGCCAAATCCTAGTATCTTCAACATAAACTATTGTACAGAATCTGTTTCTGCCAGATGTTGATTGTGGCTCTTTTTTAACCTTTAGCGTATCTCAAATTGTGATGCTAAGTCTTAAAGACAACCGCCATCACTACATTTGGGAGGGAATTACAAGTAGGACCAGTGTGTGTGTACAGTATACGTTAGGTCATTAATCCCAATTAGGAGTAAACTAAGCTTCAAAATGGAAATAAGCTCGAGGTGGACAGGTCAGTTATGGACTTAGATCTACAGCAGGTTAATGACTTTATTAACAGCATGTTACTACAGGACAATGTATGACATCATGAGCAGAAATAAATAGAAGATCTGTATATTATTACCGTTATTATAACCGTATATTATCTGAATGACAGCAGCAAAATGCAGATATTCTTGATAGTATTTTTCAAGCATATACAAAATGTATATCTGTAGTTTTTTTTGCCAGGGTCATTATCTGCCTGAATATCATCATTACCTTTTAAATTAACCCATTAAATATATCAAACATGTCTGGAATGATGGCTTTTATTAAGCATTAGATATTTCGGGGCTTACTGTACATTGTGTTTTTAAAAACTCACCTAGTCATCTGTAATGTCTATCCTTCTGCGGTGTATTAGATTATGCTGTATCCTATATCCTCACACATCACCACATCTTGTCATAACATAGCCCTTATTTTATCTAATCAGAAGTTTGGTCCAGACACTGTATCGTAATATTATGTATTTATTCATATTGCTTTCTTTTCTCTTGTTTGTCCATTTAGCTTTTTTTAAAGTATCTGAAAATTGCCACGTTGAACTTGAAGATCTACCACCTGAGTTACCTCCACAGCTGTGAGACCCGTAAAGGACAGGTGAGGGATATTAACCTGCTCATGTTTTGATAGAAATCACTCTCAAGAGTTTGGCTTTTTATTCTACTCAAATACAGAATCACTGCATGAACTGTATGTGTGTTGTGTATCTCTAGCTGCTGCTGTGGTCTGCCAACAAGGTATTTGAAGAGCTGACAGACATTGAGCGACAGTTTCACAAAGCCTTGTACACAGTCCGAGCCTACCTCAACTGTGACCGCTACTCTGTCGGTTTACTAGACATGACGAAGGAGAAGGTACCGTGTCTTCCCGTGTCTTTACTTGCAATATCCCGTGTTTTGTTACCATGAAGTGCTGACTTTTTCCTGCATTTGTTGTGTCCTTCTTCCTCCAGGAGTTCTTTGATATTTGGCCAGTGTTGATGGGAGAGCAGGCACCTTACTCTGGCCCCGTCACGCCTGATGGCAGGGTACATTTTAATTGAATTTATCTAATTTATCAACACTCTGCTTGGCAGTAGATTTGTCGCCCTTTGTCTTTTTTCTCTGTTCCAACTGTAAACCTAATCTGTGTTTTTATTTTTGCCTCCAGGAGGTAATTTTCTACAAAGTGATTGACTATATACTCCACGGAAAAGAAGACATCAAAGTAATACCGTAAGTAGTTCTTTTATCGTTGAATATTTATTCCAGATGTGATCTTGGATTAATATGGCAACAAAAATACCAACAAATCAGCCTTATTCATTTAAATCTACAGAACTAGCAGCATTTTGGCGAACAGGGCTTAAAGTAACATCATTCTATTTATGTACCATGCTTCAATAACACATCAGAGAGCAGAAGGTCAATCCTAGTTTTGAGACAATCTGTGCTCATATCTGCTAACTTTGTCTACTTGCCCGTCTGTCACACAGCACTCCGACTCCAGACCATTGGGCCTTGAGTAGCGGCCTGCCTACTTACGTTGCTGAGAGCGGTTTTGTGAGTCTCTTTTCATTACATTACTACAAGCTGTTGAATCAGTTAGAAACCAAATGAACATATGTTTGTTTCATCTTCCACCTCGATCAATCTCTTTTATTTCTGCTCCTCAGATTTGTAACATTATGAATGCGGCTGCCGACGAGATGTTCAAGTTTCAGGTAAGAGACTTAATCTATCGATACCCCTACCAATTAGTATTTTTTTCATATTAACTTATCCCCCGGCCTAACCCTCCTAACCATTTCACAGCGCCAGAATCCAAATCCCCTAACCTGGGACACTTGGATATTTTCGGTTGTTTTTTGAATGGGAGTCAATGACAGCTATATGAAAGGAAAGAGCAAGAGGCACTGAACTTAGTACACATGGGCAGTGGGAAGAGACAATCACGCACACCAAAATTGGTGGCTCTACCACTTACCATTCGGGAGGATCATCCCTTTTTGTTTTACAATGGGAGTCAATACCAGCTATATCAAAAGAAGGTGCTAGAATCACCAAATTTGGCATACAGTGGCATTGGGAAGAGACGATCACAGACACTAAATTTCATGGCTCCACCACTTACCGTTCGGGAGTTGTAAGAGGATTGTCCCCTTTTTTCCCCAGTACCTATACCTAGTATTTTTCCATATTAAGACGGCTAAGATCAGCTGGATGGTAAAAGAGATGATTTACAAAAAAAAAAGCAGTCTAGGGATATTTAGAGATGTTCATACAGTATCACATGCTTTTGCTTGTTGTTCTGTTGTTTCAGACTGAGCCACTTGACAGCAGTGGCTGGACCATAAAAAATGTTCTCTCGCTGCCAATCGTCAACAAAAAAGAAGAGATAGTTGGCGTGGCCACTTTTTACAACAGGAAAGACGGAAAGCCTTTTGATGACCAGGATGAGCAGCTCATGGAGGTATATTGAACTCTGTCACATAATTAAATGCTTTTTGTATGCATTGAATAAGTCTACATCATATAGTCCCTCACTATACTATGAAATGAATAATACAGTTTTTGAAATCAGAAACTGTGATACTGCTTATCTTGGTATGACGTGGTTAAGAAAAGTCTGGCAAGCAATTGAATTTGCACTATGTGTGAGAAATACATGATCTCTTTTCTGTCTCAGGCTTTGACCCAGTTCCTGGGCTGGTCTGTTTTGAACACAGACACTTACGACAAGATGAACAAGCTGGAGAATCGGAAAGACATCGCTCAAGACATGGTGCTCTACCATATCAAATGTCGGGATGATGAGATTCAGAATGTCCTGGTCAGTACTGTATACATTTTTCCACCTGTTAATTAATTATAAATGTTGAAATATTCAGAGAAGTTTTAGCTTTATCAAAACATTGCGTGCACTAGCACATTCTGGCATTTTTATGATTTTTAATCACAGCACTTGAACGCAATTATTATACCCCGGTGACAACGTAGTCGGGGGTATAAAGCGTTCCGCGTGTATGTTTGTTTTGCCTTGTTTCAAATTCAAACCATTGGCCCACAACAAGGCAACTGAAACGGTCCAGCATCCATGTTACACACTTTCATTTCAGTATGACTATCACTGTACTTCAATTCATACTTACAGCTTCAATGTTTTTCTCATTTCTCCCAGAACACCGTAGAAGTCTATGGCCGTGAACCCAAAGACTGCGAAGAGGAGGAGCTCTACGATCTCCTGGTAACATCTGTTATTTAGTGTCCACACATTCAATTTGTCCCCTAAGTTACACCTAATCTTTAGAAGAGGAGGCAAATTGACACATTCAAATAATTCTTTTTTTCTTATATTCAAGCAGACCTGTCTGCCACTGCCATGAATGTGCTGTGTACTTTGTTTTATCTTTGTCCCTTAGAAAAAAGATCTACCTCCACTTATTAAGAAGTTTGAGATCTACGAGTTCCGCTTTTCGGATTTTAACTGCACAGAGATGGAACTGGTGAAGTGCGGCATCCAGATGTACTATGAGGTCGGAGTGGTCAAGAAGTTCCAAGTCCCTGTAGAGGTGATCTAGACACACATACAACACTATTCTACATTATTATGAAGCCAGCAAGCGTGTGTGATTAATCAGTTTTCTCCTCTCAGGCGCTGGTTCGGTTCATGTACTCACTCTGTAAAGGCTACAGGAAAATCACCTACCACAACTGGCGTCATGGCTTCAACGTGGGACAGACCATGTTTACACTCTTAACCGTACTGCTTTTCAATATCATTTTCTACTCTATTTACAATATAAAATATTTAAATTTCTGCAAGCACTATTATGTTCCATTTCAATACCAGAAAGCCTTAAAAAGTACCTGCAAAATGTTGTGTATTTTCTTTGTAATGACCACTTTGTGTCTCCGTGTGCTCAGACGGGAATGCTGAAGCGGTACTACACTGACTTGGAGGTAATGGCCATGATGACTGCTGGCTTCCTCCATGATCTAGATCACAGGGGTACCAACAACTTGTACCAAGTCAAGTAAGTGCTGTTGGGGATTTTTTCATTTCTTAGTAATATAAAAAAAATAAAAAATACAACCCTACACTCTGTAAAACTATATCCATAGCTGGGTATACAGGAAATCAGCCTCCTTCAGAGAGGTACAGTAATAACACTGCTGTGTCAGTGCCATAACAATGCTGTAGGTGCACCTTCTATCTGAATGTATAAGGTTCAAGGTCCAGATTTATTATCATTATACAATATAGGATTGAAATGCAGCTGTAGTCCCCCAATTTGCCCCACACACACACAGAAAATGTAGAAACATGTAAACTAGAGTAAATTAGTATAGAATGAGCAAAGCAGGATATAAAAAGTAGTACTGAAGGATGAAATAAAAAGAGAAACTATATCAAATTTACAAGGAGGATAAAGTTATGTATATACATTACACATTTTCAGTCAGTGAGCAGATGTAATAGTCTTGTAATGAAAGCTTTTGCAAGCTGACACTGTCAGCTTTTCATACCTTCCAGGGTGCCATTAGCTTCCAGTCATTTAAGTACAGCATGACAATCTACTTGCAAAGATTTGAAACTTGCTTTTGTTGAGATATCACAAGTTTCAAGTCTTTCAAAGTTCATTTTATTCTATGGCTTCTCCAGTTTGTGGACCAAAATGGTGTCACCCAGGTTCCTCATTGGACACTCCTCTTGCCTCCCTGCTAGTCTGGGACAACTATTGGCCTGAAGCATAGAAACAAAATGGGAGTAGAACGGGCATTACTATTTATATCACCATAGCAGGAGAGACAGGTCAGAGAGACAGACGTTTTTATGTGTACCGTTGCCATTGCAACCGTTGTAGCAGGCTAACCTAACTTCCATATAAACCGACTTGATAAACGTGACTTGTAAAACAACAGCGTGGGCGTCTAGTGTGTGTGCGTGTTTTTCCGCCATGCCAGCCGTCCCTGTTAAGTAAGTCACTAAGTAACGTCAATGTAAGAAAGAAAGTATGAATTGGGCTTAACAGATGTCGATTCGGCTCTGGGACTGCCTCCGCTGCCGGCTTAGCGGCAAAGCTTAACACTTTACGGCCCCACTGACGTGTGTCGTCGTCACCATAAGAACTAACAACAATCGGCATTTGCGTTTGTACTAGTCAAATTACCACGGCAAACAGTTCAATGTCCGTTCTACTCTTATTTTATTTCTATGGCCTGAGGCCACGTGACCATATACCCAACCCACCTTTGTAGGTTTGCCATTGGCTGATATGTGTGTGGATGTATATGATTGATTGTCTCATATTTTTTTTTACCTCTTTGAATTTTTTATCTTCTTCATACCTACCCTAATTAATAATGTGTTTCATGATGACCCTGATGAAGACCACAAGCCGAAACGCAATAAAGTCTTTCTATATACTACAAGTGTTAATGGAAGAGACTGTGGAAGACAACAGGGGTTGCCAATCTCGAAAGCCATATGGTAGAGGATGTTTTGAAAGTGAGGGCCAATTTGAAGTAAATGGGTCAATGATCCTTTTAAAAGCCCATAAAGTCATATGCTGAAGCCTTAGACTTGAAACTGATGGTGATCGTTGTTACTTTCGTGTTTAATTCTGTTGATCTCTGAGGAATTTTGCTTACATCAACAGATCTGGCAACCCTCTGGCCAAGCTACATGGCTCCTCTATCTTGGAACGACACCATCTAGAGATGGGGAAGTTCCTCCTGGCTGACGAGGTGAGAAAGGGGAGGTGAACTAGACTTGCACGTTACTGAAATCTCCTTGTCACATTCCTCAGTCACCGACTATGACTGATGCCCATCTCTGTCATCTCATCTGCAGAATCTGAATATCTACCAGAACCTTAACAGGCGACAGACAGAACATGTGGTTCATCTAATGGACATCGCCATCATCGCCACTGACCTGGCTCTTTATTTCAAGTCAGCATGATCTCTCATTGACTCACTCTACTTGTTTATTCTCTCATTTTGTACTTTCTCTTATCTTTATACTGTAAAACATACATAATGATAAATGGTAAAATACCGTTTGATAGGAAGAGAACCATGTTCCAGAAGATCGTGGACCTTTCACACACCTATGAGGATGAGAAGAAGTGGGTCGACTTCATGTCACTAGAAACAACCAGAAAAGAAATCGTCATGTGAGTTCAACAAGCATGTACGTTGTTCTTTGTTCATATTTTAAAATCTTTCTGATCTTCTAAATCTTTTTTTTTTTTTTCAATTTCAGGGCTATGATGATGACCGCATGTGACTTGTCAGCCATCACCAAGCCTTGGGAGGTACAGAGCAAGGTGAGAAGCACAAAAAAGGAATGAATTAGTGACTCACTGAGTGTTTGTGATCTGCGTTTCTACAGATGACTGTGTGTATCTTTCAGGTTGCCTTGCTAGTAGCAGCAGAGTTCTGGGAGCAGGGCGACCTGGAGAGGACGGTACTGGAGCAACAACCTATTGTGAGTTCACAAATTGTTGTAGTGAATATGTTTATCTGTGTTGGATATGTGCATATGTGAAAGCACATGTAAGTATCAGTACATGTAGGCTGTAGTATTACTACTTTCATTATCTATTAAACTGCCATTTTTTTATCGGTTAATAGTTTGGTGTATGAAAATAGTGAAAAATGTCCTTCACAATGTCTTTTATCTGACCAACTGTCCAAAACACAAAAATCTTTAATCTAAAATGATATAAAAACAGAGAAAAGCCACAAATGCTCACATTGGAGAAGCTAGAATGAGATTATTTTGGGTATTTTTGCTTACTTTTCTGTCAATCGACTGATCGATCTGGTTGCAAAATGAAGTCTGACCTCAGTAAACATTGTAAACATGAGTTTATGGTCTCAATCGCTAATTTCAAGTCTTCTTCAATACAGCATGATGTTCATTTAGTAAATTATGGTCCCATTTAGAGTCAAATAGACCATAAAGCAGGGTATGCTTTAGGGCGTGGCTACCTTGTGATTGCCAGGTTGCTACCACAGCATTATCCGGTCTGGAAGTTGTCTGTGTTTTTGCCTTACAACCTTAACCTTTTCACAACGTTTTCAGTTCATGAAAGTTAATTGTGACATCTTGGTCGTCTAAAAACGTCTTATTCAGCATTCGGTTGTACTTAGCGCCACCCTCTCGTGTCACTTCTGGTTGTAAAATACCAAGATGGCGACGGTCAAAATGACAAACTCAAGGCTTCAAAACAGCAGTCCACAAACCAATGGGTGACGTCCCGGCGACTACAACCATTTATTTGGCTCTTTGTCTTTAACCAACCTACAGATACACATACTGTATACTGTACATTGATACACATATGTATACTGTACATGTTGATTGAGCCCTGATTGAAGTGACCTTAAACTGAGGGAATTTAAACTTCTCAGAAACCAGGAGAAAATAGTTGATATCAGTCAGGTGTTTAGTAACAAGAGACTACTTCCAGCTGTTATTGATTTCCTGGATGTTAATATGATGTTTTTGAGTGACTCAAACACGTTCTGTTCCTCCCAACAGCCCATGATGGACAGGAACAAGGCAGTGGAGCTACCAAAGCTACAGTGTGGTTTCATTGACTTTGTCTGCACGTTTGTCTACAAGGTAATATTGCATTTTGACTGATTACATGGTTCTTTACAGTTTACCTAAAGCAAATCATCTATTTAGTATATATTTGGAGGTTTTCTGTTCTATTTTTTTTGTATCATTTTGTTTTGGCTGTCCCCTCTAAGTCGATTAGTCGCCTAATTGGTCGTTTTGGTCTAAGTCGACTAAGATTTCTTTAGTCGCTTAGTCATTTTTTCAGCTTTTTCATTCTTTCAGAAACTCATGAGCACATCTCTGGTAAACACAAGATTCTTTGTGGAGAAACTCAAGTTTCACAGATCTCTTGATAAAATCAACTTAATCGATTAGTCGACTAAGAATTTCTTTGGTCGAGGACAGCCCTAAATTTTGTACATAAACCTTTTATGCTAGGTCTGACAAAATAAAAGCACATCCGCTCACTCATTTCCACTGGATTATCAACAAGTGTGAACAAACCCCTCTCACTCAACCCTTTTTAAAGTAATTTTGTCTTTGACTCTTTTCTTCTCAGGAGTTTTCTCGCTTCCACCCACAAATCACGCCCATGCTGGACGGCATCCTAAACAACAGGAAGGAGTGGAATAATAAGAAAGAGGAGTATGAAGCTAAATTGAAAGCCATAGAAGAAGAGAAGGCTGCTAAAGAGGCAACCACGGCCACTAAAGGTGCGGTGATTCTTTGGAATAATCACACAGAACTGCTACCATGATGTTTGTGCAATCTTATTGATTCGTGTCCTATTATGTATCATTTTGTATCACCTGATGGGTTATTGTTTAGTTTGAATACTGCATTTGGCCAAACCAAGCCTAATTACTCAATCCACAAATGATCCACAAATATATTGACTCTTTTCTTTGATGTCTTTGTCTACCAGCTCCTGCAAACCCCAGTGGTGGAGGCTCCAAGACCTGCTCAGTGTGCTAGAAGCTCAAAAGCCGTGCACATGATGGGAGTGCTCACGACCGACTGACTTCAGAATTACCTGAGCACTACAGCCAGCCAGCCAGTCAGTCAGTCTCACCGCCAAGGAATAAATGCAATAAAGTCAGGAATACGGATACGTGAGTGAATGTACAGCGCCGTAGTATTTCTTCAGAAAAACTGGTTGCGATCAGAAAAGGAAAAACCTGAACGAGGAGAGAATCCTCACCAAGAAGAGCAAAGTTTTATCTTTGAAAGGACACGAACCAGGTGAGCAAGGCAGGACACCAACACATCTCGGAAAAAAACATCACCGAGGAACAACTGACACAGTCATGACCACTTGTACTTTAATTAAATATGAATCCATTTTTGAATCTCAGGTTTTCACTCATCCTCATATTCGCTTCCTTATATTTGAAGGATTAATGTTAGTTCAGAGATGGTGCAGAGATGCTGAATGCGCTTGTTTGTTTGTTGTGGGACAAACTTTTATATTTCTTTAATGTAGTTATGACACAGCAAAATGAGAGGATACAATTTGTACATACATCTGTGTAGTAAGATACCCATGTACAGTATGTAATATGTAAGAGTGAACACATTATATAAGTAATTCTTTGCTGCAAAGCCCAAGTCACTGTAGCATGTATATCATGTTTGGAGCTCTGATTTTAAACACACTCTATATTGTACATTAATGTAATATTCATATAGGGGTTCAGTATGTAAATTCAGATAATGGGTAGATAGAAGTATAATTAAACTACTGTTTATATATTCCAGAATAATAATTTCATGTTCACTCCTTCCAGTCACTTACCATTTACAAATGAGAGTCTGTTTACCTTGATTGCAGAGAACCAAAGGTAGATGACAAGCTGCTGCAGTAAAAAGATGCATATTTGTATAAAGTATGGTTCCTTTATAGGAATATAAAGGCATAGAAATGTAGCTTTACTGTCTGCAAAACAAGCCTATAGTTGCTTAATCATGATGCCTTCATACTGTACATACATCTGAGAGAGTAGCTGAGTTATATTTTATGAATATACATTACAAATGTCTTATTACATAAGAGCATGTTGGTTCCAGATCAGATTAACTTTACTATGAACTCAATGATTGGACCTCAATGGTTATTCCAATCTTTTTTTAGCATGATATGGTAGCAGGAGCAGCCATCGTTCTCCAACTGCTGCGGAAAGTTACTATTTATTAATTCATCCTCTACAACGGACCCATCCTAAACAGGAGCAAGGGTCAGCAGCCCTAGAGCACCACCCGAGGACTAAGTCGACTTCTGAGGCCTGTGTTTTGTTCAAGGGCAATGATAGTATTTATAATAGCTAACAATGATGCGTTTTGAAGTGAGAGGAAACGGAACACAGAAATGTGGAGAACATGCTAAACAGAACTGAAAAGAACAACGCATTGTAATGACTTGTACATACTTCCTTCCTTCCTCCCTGTAAATATATATAAAAAAAAGAATATTTTTCTAGTTGAAATATAGAGGCTTATTTTTTAAATAGTGAACGTAGTGTGGTTTGTAAGCACTGGCAAATGAGTCATCAAGTAATTTCTTATTCCCTTAAATGATTGAAATATGGTTTTTAATCACGCTTGCCTCAATTTTACTGATGTACAAATATGGGTGTATCAGAGATGACCATGTAATATTAGACAATACATATACCTTAATATGCTGTGGACATTAACATTTTAAGTAGACTTAACTTCATGGTCAGTTTTTTAAAGCTTGCCCCTCCATGTGCTCTATGTGTACAATGATGACCCAAATAAAGCAAATGTATTTTTATGAGGTAACTGAGTGAATTAATTGCCTGGGATCATGAAACTTGCTTTACAAACTAAAATGACTCACTTGATACTGTTCAGAAAGAACAGTTTGGTAACTCACTATTTACCGAAATTTACTTTTATAGACATCTCACAAGCTTAATTTATTGAAAACAAAGATACTTTGTTTGAGTCACATGTAGCAACATGAAATGTACTAAAACCCTCATCTGCAGTCACAATAGCATGTACTATATAATGCTCTAATGTAATGTAGAGTTCATAATGAAGCTTACAATATTACACAACACACAAGAGTATTGAGGGAACACTTCTGTCCACACTGCACTTTTTACTACTGCGCCCTGACCCCAATCCTGGGATTGCTGCTAAACTAGGCCAGGATTACAACCATGCTCTTCTCCAGGCTCATCTCCTACTGAAGGACAGGTACACCCACACACACACTACTCGAGTACTCTAGTCACATGGTCTCTGTGTGTGTGCTACAGTGTGTTGTGTCTTTGTATTACATGCAAAATTACAAAACTATACCTGAAGAATAACTTCAAAAAGTGAATTGTTTGAAAGATGACCTTCTTAATTAGATGTAAGGCTTTCGAAGTTTACAGGATAATAACACGTTAATGCAAATTTGTTTTAACACAACTAATTTCTTTAACAAATGAATGCAACCCGCTTTAGGTTGTAGCGGGCTCAGCTAGAGTGAAGATACTTATATTATATGAAACTAGAAAACCTAAAGAAGCATTGATGCCATACTGTCATACTAGCTTGTAGCGAAGGAGGCTCAAAAGTTACGCTAAATTTCAGCGAGGAAAAACCGTCATGGCCATTTTCAAAGGGGTCCCTTGACCTCTGACCTCAAGATACATGAATGTAAATGTGTTCTATGGGTACCCACGAGTCTCCACTTTACATACATGCCCACTTTATGATGATCACATGCAGTTTGGGGCAAGTCATAGTGAAGTCAGCAGACTGACACACTGACAGCTGTTGTTGCCTGTTGGGCTGCAGTTTGCCTTGTTATGATTTGAGCATTTATTTATGCTAAATGCAGTACCTGTGAGGGTTTCTGGATAATATTTGTCATTGTTTTGTGCTGTTAATTGATTTCCAATAATACATACATCTGCATAAAGCAAACATATTTGCTCACTCCCATGTTAAGAGTGTTAAATATTTGACAAATCTCCCCTTAAGGTACATTTTGAACAGATAAAAAAATGTGTGATTAATTTGTGATTAAATGGTGATTTCATCATACAATTAATCGCAATTAAATATTTGAATCGATTGACAGCCTTAATTAGATTATAATAACTCGTTTGATGTTATTTTCTATTTTAGTAATAAGATAAATGCCACAAAAAAAACAAGAACACTTTGATTATTACATGGAAAATATTCTTTATGTTTATTGAGTTTGGAACATAACGACACAGGTCCAGAGATCTTTCATTTGAGGATGGTGTCCGAATTGGCTGCAGAGAGGAAAGAGAACAAGAGGGTTAAAATATGTAAATGAGACATTTTGTGGACATAATGTTGAAATGTGTGATGATGCCTCGTTGTAATAAACAACAACATAAGATGTGTGTGTGTGACGGTCAGGAACAAAGCGGGTGTGTGGTCGTGTGTTACCTTCAGCCAGTTGTTTGTAGATGCGCTCCTGCTCCTCTCTGACCACCTTCTCTGCTTCCTCAACCCTCTTCTCCTCCTCAGCAATTGGCTTTAGGTAGTCTGAACAAGAATAACACCACAACCGGTCATTATTTAAAAAACAAATCCTGAAGGGCTGACCCGAATGCTTCGAAGCTTCGACCATCGCCATGGTGTTCGACCTCCAAATCACTATTCGAATGCTTCGTTTTTACATTTTTTATATATAAGTATGTAATAATAATGTATAAATCCCCAAATAGCCCATGAAATAAGGAATAATCCCACAACATTATTAAATATTAGTCGTTATTCTCATATGGATATCGCTGTTTGTTGTGTAGAGATGTGCGTGTGTACAGCACAGTAGCACTGTTCGAGGCACTGAAACGGGGGAGATAGAGACAGACAGACAGAAGAACACATCAGCCTGCCGCGCCACGCCGCTCTGCCAAGCTTCAAATACCTTCAAATATTTATCACCAAAAGCTTCGAAGCCCCAAAATGGTATTTGGTACAGCCCTAGTTTTTGTTTTAGCTTTACGCAGTGTGCAAAATATCCTAATGACAGAGGGGTCCAGCATTATACGCACACGTTACAGAAGAAATAAGTAGATTCACAGTATATTATAGATTCATACTGTTATATACTTTTTAGATTTATAGAAAATTGTATATCCAAAGAAAAAAAAAAAACAGGAAATTTTGCAGAACATTTTAAAACAAGTTTAAAATGTGAGAACTTATCTGAAAATATCTCCCTTAAATAAAAATAAGTGTAGTCCACTTTCTTCTTTTTAATTTGTATTTGTTTGTTTAGTGATATAAGGACTGTTTAAATATATTTCTATGGATAATAACTTCTATCTTGCACATTGGCTGGCATTGCCTTATGTTTATTGGACTAAATGAGACTTTTAAAAACATTTATATGAAGAGAACTTTCCTAATCCCTCACTTTTTTTGCTGCCCTTGAAGTTTGGACATTGACAGAAACACTCTTGTCCTGCGTATGAGCAGACATGAACTTACCAAACCTCTGTTTGCCATAGAAAACGCCAAGCAGCAGAGCAGACCACCTGGCCGTCTGAAATAAAAGAGATTCACAGGTGTTAACTAGTGAAGCAACTATGGCTAACCAGCTAACTGAGTGAGCTGAGACAGGACAGCAAGACGTGCTGTCGATAAAGTTATTTTTCTTAAACAATATTTCAGATTTCCAAGGGATACTCTGTTTCACTGTGTAAGGGACTGTCCGAAGTTAAAAAAAAATTACTGGGAAACAATTGTTCAGAATATATCTGAGATTGTTGGAGAGAAGGTGCCTCACCAAGCAAAGATATGTATACTATAACCTTTGTTGGAGTTTCTTGGACGTCAAGGAAGCACAGTCCAATGGAAACTGCTGTGTGTTGCTGAGTGCTGTTGTTGAAATTTTTTTTTTTTTTTTGTTCTTCTTTGACGTCTTTTTTTTGTCTTATCTTTTATTTTATTTGTTTTCTTTGCTAGATATGTGAAATACATGAAATGTCATGTCTCTCTTTCTTTGATTACTGTGGAAATTCTAACTAAACATTTCATTGTATAATTTAATTATTAATATTGTTAGTCTATATGTGTATATATGTTTATATGTAAAATTCAATAAATAATATTTAAAAAGAAAACAATATTTAAGATTTCCACTGCAATACCCATAGATGTGCA